>VDFB02016835.1:0-10579 GCA_007258455.2 Sequoia sempervirens | reverse complement strand
TATGTGTTTTATAATTCATACACATTTCTTATATAGTCATTTTTTCCTAATTTGGAAAATACTGATAAAACACACTTTTCCCACAACATTCCTTTCCTTCAATACGGTTCGAAAGCACCATTTTGTATGTTTTTTATTGCAAATTTGTCTTATGCAGGGCATATTCTATTCAAATTGTTAGAAGAGATAAGTGCAGGTTGAAATTTCTAAAGTGGAATCAAGTACAAGAATAATTTACAAGAAAATTTGGAAAAAAAGAACTTTTGGATGTATTCATGATATTTTTGTACTTCAATGTTTATAGAAGAAAGGATCTGCATACTACATAGTTTTATTTGAATTTTTGAAGGAGATGTAAATTTGATAATAGGTTACTTGAATCATTTGTTTTGTCATCAAAGAGGGTTTGGTAACCATGGGATCAAAGCAAAGATAAAGAGGAAAAATGAGAAAGTTAATTACACCTGAAGAAATTCAAGCAAATAAAGAAATGGAGGAAAAAAGACAAAGGGATAGAAGAGAAAGGATTTGTCAAATGAAAAATTTGGAAGCATATAGTTCCATGAATATTGAAGAGGAATCCATGAATGATGAAATGAATGTAGATGATGCAAATGTGGAGATGGTGAATATGGAAGAAAATGCAATTATGGACACAAACCCAACTATGCCTTCAACTTCAAATTTGAATGATATGGAAATAGTACCTATGCAAACAAATTCAGGTATGACTTCAAATCCACCTCCCAATGATATGGAAAATGCACCTATTCAAACAATCTTTCTAGGTATGTTTTCAAACCCAAGTCTTGATAATATTGATCTTGCTTGTTTAGATGACTTGTTGGATACACCATTGATGATATCAATAATTATAGGGTTGAAACAATGCAAAAACAAAAAAAATGATGAAATTATATCTTATGAGAATGCAAATGAGAATGAAATCACTTTTACATTTGAAAATGAAAATGAAACCCCTTGTATGGATGAAGGTGAAAATGTTTTTTTTACAATTGAAAAAGATGTGCTAGATAACCTTCATGGTAAAGTTTCTTGGAGAAAAATTAGAACTTATGGAAATAGAATATATAAAATGTTCTTTTATAGAAATAAATTAGGATTCTAATGTCAACACATGGTGGAATTGATGGGAATGTCAAAAATGAGAAAAATGATGAAAAAAATTATGTATTTTTGTAAAACTCAAAAAGAAAAATGATTCAGTAGAACAAGTCATATCTAGTGTTGCTAATGCTATTGATTTTATAGGTAAGAAAAGTGATCTAAAGATAAGAATGTGGCTCGTCATGCAATAACAACTGCTCTAGTTGATAAAGCAACTTCAAATAAAAGAATGTTAAGTAAGATTAGTGAATGTATAAAAGTAAATCCTAAAACTTTGATAAGAGTTGCTAAAATAAGAGAAAGTATTGAAAAGGATCCAATTAATCAATGTTGGAGTTTTAGTGGTAGACTCCCAAGATCAAACATGAAATTAACTAATGAAATTAAATCTTTAATCAATAAATGTTGGCATGATAATACAAGAGTATCACCTAACATTAGAGATGTCTTAAAATTAAGGGTGGGTTCCAAATTTTGTGAGCCTCATCCAAAGCATCTCTTAGATATGACTCAAACTGAATTATATAAAAAAAATTAGATGCTTCAATCTTACCATTGAATATTAACATAAGTCAAAGATCATTCGAAAAGTGTAAACCTTGGTATGTTAGAATAAATAAGCAACAAATCTCTTGTTGTTGTAAGACTGGTGTACAATTTTGTTATTATTATGATAGTTTTTGATATATATGATGCACTTTGCATGCTAACCAAATTATGCAGGACATTTGTGGTATTAATATGCCACCTGAAAGAACTAAAGATTTTATAGCAAGTTTTTTTTGTGAACCCTCTAATGGAGACTTAGTTTATTTAAAAGCATGTATTTCTGGAGAATGCGATAGATGAGGTAACTTTTCATTATTAGGAGAATGTATGCATGAAAGTAGTTTAGATGAATTTGGACAACAATTAGTAGATGTAATTTTTTTTTAAAATGTTGAGTATTCTTTAAAAGACGGAAAAGCTGGAAAACGTTGTGAGGTAATTATGGAAAAATTTAGTGTGCATGAATTTATTAAAGAATTTAAAGATAAGATTTTACCTAAATATGTTCAACACTCTTAGTATGCTCATTGGATTGATACTCAATTTTTTTTATGTAAAAACACATTCCCAATTAGCATTATATTGTCACTTGTTGATTTTACTAAAAATCCTACTCTTGCTCCACAAGAAGAAATTCAATCACAGTATTATAATTTAGTGCAAGTAGCTATATTTGTTCATATTGTTTATAGAAATGTAGATGATAGTAGAGAAGATAATAGAATTTTTTTGAGAGAGTGCCATTTTTATGTAAGTTATAATCGATTACATTCATCTAAGTTTGTTCAATATTGTTTTGATATATTTTATAAAAAATTAAAAGAGAGAGGAATTCAAATGCTAGAACATCTCATATGGTCGGATAATTGCACAGGTCAATTCAAACATGCTAGAATGTTTTATTGGTTATGTAGAGTTCATAAGGAAAATAATATCCAGCATGTATATGGAGTTTTTTTTTAAGCTGGTCATGGTAAGGGAGAACACGACAGAGTAGGTGCATGTGTGCAAAGAGCTCTTGCTAGAGAGCAACTAAAATTTGAGGATGTTGCAAAATTTAGAGCTGCATGTGCAATTGTAGATTGGTGCAATACCAAATTATCTACAAGAAAAAAGTGAGAGCTCAATAATTTGATGCTTCTTTTGGTTAGTTGAAGAAAATGATATTTTTTCTCAACAAGATTGTGAAACAATTAATGGAACTACAAAATGGCATTCAATTAAGAGGTCAAATGCAAACACATGGACACTATGGACAAGGGAGTTGGCATGCTTTTGTCAATTTTGTATTGCACCTGTGATTGGGAGGCATGTGAAAATATGAAATGGGTTGAACAATGGAAACAAAGAGACTTAATACCTACATCGACACATGTTCAAAATGGAACAACAATTGAAGATAATCAAGTGTTCATATCAGATGATTATGATTGTGTTTCAGATATTGTACAAGAGGGTACATTATTTATTGAGCTGAATTTTATATGTATGCATGTTTATATGTTAATTAAATATAAGTCGCTCTTTATTGAATTTATTATTTACTTTTTTAGGGCATGTGTATGTTGTTGTTGCACTTGAGGGGAATGAAGATGAGCATGCAGTATTTGTAATACCCCTCATGTTGTTTGGACTTGATACTGCTATGGTTTTGATTGATGATTTGTGATCTGTGATTGTTATTACTACGATTTGGTGTGTGTACATAGTTTAGATGATTGCCTAATTGACATTATTAGTATGATTTATGATACTTTATGTAGTGTTTGGATTATTTTATTATGTAATGATTTCTCCTTAATGTTTTATATGTCGATGTGATGATTCTATGGTGATGTTAATTGGATTCAGTATTATTTTATAATGCAATGGTTTAATAATTAGTTATGATGTGATCAGTTAATTTAGGAATGTTATTTCATATTGATATTGTTATTGTTAGTATAGCTTAGGTGAGAGGACAGTGTAGCACCACTCGTTTACAAGTGCCCTGCTACATTGCAATTCCTCCTCATGATAGGATATTTTCAATAATATATATATATACATGTGCTACTTGACGCTTATTTGGATGGATGATTTGTAGGAATAAGTCTCGATTCCACCCGCTCAAAGACAAGGTGTAATGCCCAAAACTTTACACTTAAGGACAAAACACAAATTTCAAATTTCGACCATAAACACTAACATAATTCCCAAAGACTGCATCCTACACATGAACCTCATGAAATCCTAACAAACATTAGACCATTAATTAATAAGGACCTTGGCCATCAACACAATTGAATTGACAATCATGGTCCAATTTCAAATGGAGATATAAAATCCACATCACCAAGGTAGGCTTGATTAGTTCCACTAACTCATCAATAAACATAGACTTAGTTCAAGTCACAAGTTATGCAAATAATATATATATAGTAACTTTAAATATTTAATAAGAGGGCAAGCCTAGGGTTCAGACCTAATTCTTCAGGGGCTCGTCTCTGACGGCCTTGCCTACGTATATAATTCGCAGAGGAATCATAGTTCAACAACTAGACTTTAACTATCTCACCCATGGTTGGATAACAAAAGGGTATAATCACCGAGTTAAAATGATGGCTTAACATCAACTCCCAAAGCAACCCACTAATACCTCTCCTCACAGTAATAATAGGAAATAATAGTTCAAGGTCAAGGATAGAGACTAGACCCACACATAGGATTTCACAAGAACTTTCTAAAACAAATAAGAGTTTTCTCCAACTCAAATTACCATCTAGGTTTAACCCACAATTCTAGTTTTACTATACTTTAATACGTACAATGAATAAACAGTAATGGTTAAACTGTGAGGATTCTCCTTATATCGTGGAGTGGTAGGATAGGTTTATAAAGGGATTTTTTTTTCCCCATTATTAACACCTTTTGTGTGTATCATTTAGTCACCACCAAATGATATACTTTGGGCTTATCTGATTAAGAGTATATATTTTATAAACACAAGAGAGATTAAGTCTCTTTTAACCTAATAGGATTATTCTAAAGTTCAATACATGATTATGTAATAATAAATTGGAGACATATGTATATATATATATATATATATATATGTATATATATATATATATGTATATATATATATATATTTCTTTAAGCAATTCTTCCTTCATTTAGAAACTGAAATACTTAATTATGAAGTAAAAGATAAGAATGGCCATCATTAATACTCACAGTCAACTTTTATTTTTCATGATAGATCAAGAAGCATGAAAATGCATTTTCTACCATAATAGGTAACATAGCATCTATCAAGGTTAAGTAGGAATAATAGCCAAATACCACGAGATAACAACTATCAAAATTTTAGCTACTTTTATTCAAATAAATAAATTATGTAAATGAATATCAAATCAATACAAAAATTAAATTTTGTGAATATCAATGAAACCAATCCAAATGAAAACTAATTGAATATTGATTTATAATCCATTGTGGTTTAATACTTAATAAATATTAACTTCAATCTATTCCTTACAAAAAAAAGGAGTAAACGGGTCAATAGTCAAAATCTATTATTGATCAACAAATCTTTACTTTCCTAGAAAGAAAAAGATATCAAGTTGACATTTTAATAAATCATCAATAATAAATCAGCTATTGATTAACATTCTAATATTTTAATACAAATATAATTTACAAACTCATCCAATCAATAACTAATACAAAATATTTAAGTGAAAAATAAGTAACTAATGATTTACCAAGTTACTAACTTCTATTCATAACTGGAACAATTACTAAATAATGATCTAGTTCATATATCATCAAAATAATAAATTATTAAGACTCTTTCTTCACTAATGTAGAATGACTTTTAAAAATTAGAATTATAGAAGACATAAGATTTATTATTATACCCCACATGATGCATAGATCTGTAGTTTAGATAAATTAAAATAAATAAATAAAAAGATTAAAACAATATCATAACTAAAATGTATTATATAAATACTCATCATGGTAAAAGAAAAGCTATATGTTTCTTTTTTAACTTTTTACTTCATAAATATCACATTAAGATAAAATGAAAAGTCTAAGCCTTTAAGAGAATCCCACGATTCATTTTTCCTTTCTTAGACTTTAAGAATTTCTTTTATTTATTTTATTATATTTTAAGGGGTGTATTCAAATGTGTAGATTTTTAAGACTACGAGTAATCTCCTTCTTAACTTTAATGCACTAGCATGAAAAACTTGGAATTTATTAAGGCTTGGGTTTGGAGTGAGTCTGCAGCCCAACCTACTATGGCGAGAGTAATGAATCCGGCTGCACCATATTTGTTAGTGGAGATCAAATTAAATGTGAAGTTTTAGCATTAAATATTTTAGGCTGATAAATTCGATACAGTGAAAGTTGAGATTCTTTTATTATAGTTGTATTTGCATTAATGCCAGCGTTGGCCCTCACATCTACATTACTTATCAATTTTAATACAGTCCAAAATGGTAGCCATGTTTTGGAAATGTTGGGTTTAAGCCGTAAACCATTTAATATTATAAAACCCAACAGTGCTATTATTCTCACAGTTTGATTCCACATGGTTAATTTCATTGCTATATTTGGATTCCTAAATTAATATGCGTCAATATTGATGCTCCTTGGCTGTTCGTTACACATGAGAGCGATAACAAATAACTAAATTTCCACGAGTGGCTGATGGCCTGTACGATTTCTGGTGTAGACCTGCTCGCAATTTCCACCAGAGAGAGCTCAATTACTATTATTGCATCCCCACACATCCATGAGTATATTTGCTTAATCTAGTTTTCTTATAAAAAAAACCATTTTTATTTAATTTTTAAACTACAGAGCCATGGATGGATAGAATTTTATATTGTTGAGACCACTATAGGAACGCTTCTTTTACTGGAATACTACAGAGTTAGAATTTAATATAACTAATTTATATCTAGGGCAAGGTTTCTATAACTGCTCTCTGTGCATGTTATATTGACAAAAACAGTGTTTACTATCATAAGTGTTGCTCGCATATGCGATGTCAAACCGAACTGTGCAGATAATTTCACAATACTTTTGAATCACTGGAATTGTTGTTTTCTAGTATGCTATTTTGTAACTAATTTTCTCAGTAATATACATTAGGATTATCTGTTGAAAATCTGTTGCCATACTACAAGCCCCATCATTTAAAAAAAAATGTGTTTCCCATTTTAATGAATTGGTTGTTCATGCAATTCTACAAAATAAGGGTGATGTTTGTGATGAGGTTGGAAAAACATTTGATCAAACTAAAAGTAAAAATAAAAATAAAATCTTTAAAGATGTCCTCAAAGAGATCTGAGTTTAAGCTAAGTCTTAAATTAAATATGGAGGTGACATGAGTGAGCAAAATAAATATTAGAGTTAAATCTAAGCCAGGCCTTGGGATTGAGTACGAAAAATGTATTAAACACAGACGAAATTTCCTACAACAAATCTCTCAAAATTTAAGTGGGTTGTAAACAAAACTGATTTTGGAAACCATTTCTAATTCATAGGAAAATACCTCTATAATACTCCCAGCTCCCTCTCTGCATCACAGCTTGCAATAGGGCTTCTGAAGATTAGAAGGAATATCCTTGGAGAGCCTGTGGTCAGTATGTAAAGAAGCATAACACATTTTTTTGTCCAAACACTTCATTACCATGACCGAATCAAGGCAAGGTTCTCATGCAAGAGAAATCCTACTCTCTTCTTCCGGCCTCTTCTTCACATGAGCTGGAAGCAGCGAAGAAATAATTTCTCAACCCATGTCCTTCAGAGTTTGCTTCAAGTGCTCCACACCAAATATCTCTTTGAATCCACTATCATTTCCCCAAATTTAATTAACTTATAAAATGGGGACAACCATAGTGGCTTCAAGAATATGAGCGATGACCAAGCTGCGTCCACAGTTTGACTATGTTGCTCCTTTTATCCACCAGAGACTCACCACCATCAAATACCCTCATTGTTGACTGAGGCCACAAGAAATGTCCCTGCAACTCTTGGCTCCATCTAGCATCTCTTCACATCCATGCCACCACTCCCTCAATTCCTCCCTTCTCTTCTTTTACAAGAATGCATCCATAATAGACCCACGTCTCTACCAAACCTGTCATTTCCCAGTCCTTGAAAGCAAGTGTGATCTCCATAAAGGAGACGTGATTTTCACATTAATTCCTCTATCTCTTCATCTGCATGCAAGGTCCCTAACCTCATGCTCTCTTCCCCATAAAATCCCCTCGCCCATACTCTTTCATAATGACCTCTTTAATTTAATGCTTGCCAGCGGTGGCATAGCCAAGACTTTAATTCTTAGGCTTTCTTATCTTTCAATTACCATGCCAGTAGCCTATCAAATATAAGATTCATCACTACTTGTTTACTACTGAAGTGAATGCTTGGTTGTGCTGCAACTTGATGAGACGCCATCCTGTAATTAATTGGGACGGTGGGTGGAAGATGAACCGGTCATTATGATTTATCTCAATGCTCCTAACTTTCAGCCATTAAATGCCTCCCATAGCTATCGAAATGATTATGCAGGCCATAATTATCTTCCAAATAAAACTCTACGATATTGCTAAAGAAGTCCCAAATTTAGTTACCAAGTGATGTAGTTATAAAAATAGTGGAAAAAGATACCCTAAAACAGGAGGGCCTTCTAAATTAATATTGGTGGGGAAAGTAAAGTCCAAGTGTATCTAAAAGCATGTTTTAGCTCTTATATTTTCCCCTTCTATTTTACTTACTCGTTTTCTATTATATGTCTATTAATTATAATATGTCTATAGATTATAATATTATTTATTATGAAATTGATCTTATCTTAACCATTGAATTAAGGTAAGTGTGTATTATCACAATTTTATTTGTTAGTTTAAATCAGGTAATTATTCATGATTATAATATTCCACACAAATACAAATATTTATACAAAGGATGGTTTAAGATGATAATCGCGTTATCTATAAGATGTATTCCTGATAGTTAACAACTTGATAACTATCAAAGTAACAAACAAAGAATAAAAATAAAGTAACTCAATAATTATTCAAAAAGATATTTAAAATTGTCAAAACATTATTCAATATACCCTTTTTGAATTCTATATAAGGAAACAACAAATCATTATCTTAACAAATATCACTTAAGTAACAATTATATGTAATTAGATAACAAATCATATAATAAAATAAGCTACACATAATCAAAGGATGTTGAGGTAATAACTTATTTAATTGTAATGAATATCAAATCGAATAATAGCTTTGATAAATTTTACACTAATCAAGTCAATAAGGATACCTGTTAACTTTTGCACACAATTTTGATATATAGGTATACCAAATTATTAACCAAGCCAAAATTAAAGAATTACCAACCATTTTTTTTATCACTAATAAAACCACATGCAAGGACATTTTAATTACGCCTAATCTTGACCATCAACATCTTGATGGCATTCTCTTGTTCTAAATAATAGATTAGCATAAGTTTTGGAATTAACTGGGTTGTGACTATGATCTAAAGGAAGGGTCCTTACACAAGGCAAGCATTAAATTAACCCAATGGGTAAAATGTTGTAAAAAGGGAGTTGATTTGGAAGTATCCCCATCCCAAGTCCATCGTCCTGTTGAGTTGTTGTGTCATGACTGAAGTTTTGTCCTTGTTGTTGTAGTTTGATTGTTGAGTATTTATTTATTTATGGTTAGTGTTTAATTAATTAATCTTATTTTATAAGATAATTAATTAATGGTGCATTGTTACTTGATTTAATTGTGAGTTAGTTAAATGTTAAATTTAAATATATTGTAAATTAAAAAAGTATTTAATTAATTAAAGTGTAAGAAATTAAATTAAATGAATATTCATGAAGATAATTAAATATTATATTTTTATTAATATTAAATTAGAAAATCTTGTGTGGATAATATCTTGTGTAAATAATTTATTTTTAATTAAAATGGTAGATAAGTCTGAGCTTTTAAAAGCTGGAAAAAGGACCAATGAGAAAGAGAGGATTTTTGAGGAAAAGCGGAAGAGCTTTATTTATTTTGATTTATTATTTTTAGGAGGGGATTATTCACACACAAAGATTTTTCTCTGTTGTTTTGATCTGTAAAAGAAAAGAAAAGGAAAATAGCTTTGTTTTGTGCTTCTGGGAAAATAATTGTTTTGGAAGAAAGATAGATTCTAAGAGAGAACACAGAGGAAATCGAGGAGGCTACAGGAAGGATTCTTCATCAATGAAGGACTCCAGGTTTTATTTTGTTAATTTATTATTATTTTATTGTTTTGTAAGTAAATTTTGGTTTGTCGAGTTTGAAAATCCATTCCTCTATTTCTTTTGAAAATTTATTTGTATTAAACCCTTAAATTTACGATAGGAAACCATAGTAAAGACTTCTTAAGTTCTTCAACAAAACTTAGTGTGGAAATATTTGTGTTGAAAAGAAAACTATCTTTATTATGAATCGAATTTGTGTGCCCGAATTCATCTTGGATCTGTTAAAGAAAAACAAATTTTTATATATATATACTATCTGTTGAATCACTTGTTAAATATATGTAATTAATCATAAATAAATATTTACACACACATACACATACATATATATATGTTTATACAGAATAAATAAATAAATATATGCTTTATTTATATATAGATTGTCTTATTTTATAATCTACATAGTTGCAGACCTGTGTACTCTGTGTACTGCATAGATATTCGTGATTAGGAGGTATTTTCAAAAAATAAAAATAAAATAAATATATATATATAAATATTTATATTTATTTTTATTTTTGGAATTCGATCTGCATTTGAAAGTTTTTTTTTAAATTTATGAAATGAAATAAATAAAAGTAAAAT
>VDFB02016833.1:0-16025 GCA_007258455.2 Sequoia sempervirens | reverse complement strand
GATTACTCTCTTGGGTAGAGGAAGGAGTGGTCTCCTAAATAGGACCACACTTCTCTTCCTGAACAGGAGTGTCATCCACCTTTGCGTTAGCAGTACCTAGAAATTCTATACTAGAGGGGCTTTCCTTGTATTCCATGATGAAGAATTCGAAGAAATCCAAGGAGCCCCAATCATCACTAAGGAAAGCATTTGATTGAGAGGACAAAGGGGAAGATGAGGGAGACTTAGAATTTTTTACTTTAGGTGGTTCATCTTTGTCGACACTTGCTCTAGGAATGACTTCCATAGAGGGTATCGATGAAGAACATGCCATAGCATCAACGGTTAAGGATGTAATACAATTATTGAGAGTGGATATAATTGAAGCATGACCAACAACTGCTAGTTCACAAAGGTGAACAACTTATGGATCTACTTTAACTGTAACCACCTGATTATTTGCGATGAACTTCAAAGAACAGTGTAAAGTAGAAGTCACAACACCCATAACATGAATCTAGGATCTCAACAAGAGGAGATTGTATGATAATGGGCCAGGCATCACATAAACTAACGTAGGTAAGGTAATGAGACCTGGCTACAAAGGTAGTATTATCATACCTAAAGCTTGGTGACCAGTGTTATCAAACCCACAAATATGCAAGGAAGAGGCTACTAAAGAAGATGAATCAACTTTAATTTTAGGCAATAGTACCGCAAACATTGAGAGATAAACTAGTGTCAACGAGACTACACCTAATACTAATATTATTAACATTAATTATAATAATCAAGGGATCCTCTTGCTTCTGCACATCCAGAGGTTGGAGTTCTTGCGGGTGGAACATAATATTTGACAAATCCGCTCAAATATGAGCCAACAACACATTAACATCCATAGGCCTAGTGGAGGCAGGCAAGAGAATCTTTTGCAAGGCTTCCTACAACATCTCTTGGTAAACCAGAGTGGTTTGAAGCAAGTCCCAAAGTGAGATCTTAGCCAAAGTAGCATGAAGTTGCTCGACAAGATCGTAATCACCTGGTGCTTTTATCGCAAGTTTAGGTGCTAAAGGAAGGGTTAGTTGAGAAGGCGGTAAAGAAGTATGAACTTGAGTGGGTTGTAATGTAGGAACAGAGGGTTTTTGATCCAAGTTATGTCTATTTCTCCTTTTATTGTATGTATTCCCAACAACACTATAGGAAGTAGAGTTCATAGCTTTCACGAACCTTGAATATAAGTCCGATGAATCACTATGACATGAAATCCCATAGATAGAATAGTTCTCCCTAGGGGATGGTTCATCCAGGGTCATGTAAATGATGGGTTTCTTATGGCTTGAGGAGCCACAAAGACCACAACCACATTTACTGACTCCTCAACTTGTGAGGGGAGAGTTTGTTCAGAATATTTATAGATAGGGGAGAGTGCTTCTAAGAAATCATCTAGAGTGTCTTCTAACATATCAAAATATTTTTCAGAAAAGGGATTATCATAAGCCTATGACATCACAAAAAATAGATTTGACGTGTTCACGTTGAGTTCACCAAAATGTGATATAAGAGAAATTTGCTGCACATGGGTCTCTTCGTTCTCAAGATATCACCAAGGAACAAACTGCCCTTATACGTGCCTCAACTTAAGTAAGTCAACAAAAATGTAGAAAAGTATGCTTTGAGTTGTGTTTCAGAGAAAGTTGCCTCAGATTCTGAGAGAGTGAAACCCTAAGATTTCTACCTTACATGAGCGAGCTATCGGCCAAAAGACAAAAGCATGATTTCAAAACACCAACACGGCGTGCTGGCGTCCTAAGCAATAGAGGGCTCAGTAACTCAAGTGGATAGAACTAGGTTCCACTTCTAAGCTCAGGTTTGGAATGTGTTGAGCGAAATAAATGAACAAGAAGCCGAAAGCTTGTAATAAATGCAAGGGGACTTGGAGAGAGCTTACCTTTTACTGGACGTTCAACCCTTCACTCCAAGCTCCACTTTGCACCTACACATAGAAGAACAATGGGGAAAGGTTGGGGCTATATAGGGGCTTGCCTCAGTCAAACCCCCGTTTTGGTGTTCCCACCTCCACTAACATCCAAGTTGGAAAGGAGTGTAAATGAAGTAAACAAAATGTGTGGTGAAAGAAAAACTTGCTCAGGAGTAGAACCCTCACCATGAGATAGTAAATGAACAAGGAAGGAAAGTGAGAGAGAGGGAGACCATTACCCACAAGCCTAGACCCTCTCCAAAGCACATAGACACACTGTTGAGTGCTTGCTTGAGAGTTTTTGTTGTTGGAGGGATGTCACTCTAGCATGGCTTTGCTTGTGAGAGTGCTACTATCAAGGATGAAGAGAACTCAAGACTAGAGCAAGTAATAAGAGAGCTTGAATGAATGACTTCCAACCCCAAATGAGAGCAAGAAATGGTTTTTTAATACATGCAAGGGTGGTAGAGAGCCATTTCATTCAAAACCCAATTGCTAAGACATGTTTCAAAAGAGTTAGGATTCCAAATTCCCAGTTTCAAACTCAAAAAACCACCGAGATGCTAGTGTGCTAAGCAGATCTTTGAGAGGTGTCATAAATAAGGTTTAAATTTGAATTAAATGGGGTTAATTACTCCAATTAACCACAATTAATTAAGAACACCCTAGATAAATGTGAAAGTGCTTTACATCACTTTACAACACCTAAATAAGGTACAAATTTAAATATATATTACTTTATATTGTGAGCTAATCCTCACTATGATTTTTCCCTTCTTGGATTTTCCACTTAATCTAGTGTTTAATTATGTACATGGTTTTTTTATTATGTTTTTTCTATCCTCTTTCATGATAAATCATTCTAAAAAATTAAGGGTTAATTAAATTAATGTGGGTCTGAATGTTTGTGAGGGTTTTGAAGTTTAAAGGTACAATTGATTCACGAGCCCCAATTTTCTTGTCCATTCAACAATATGTACATCTCCCTACCTCTCTCTATATATCTCCCTCTCTCTACCTTTCTCTATAAAACTTCCTATGTCTATCTTTCTATCCCTCAATCTCTACCTCTCTCATTCTCTCCCTCCCTCTTTGTCTCTCCCTATTTCTATCTCTATTTCTCTCTCTCCATTTCCATCTCCATCTCCATCTTCCTATCTATCTCTCTCCCTATCTCTATCTCCTTACCTCTCCTTACCTCTCTTTCTCTATTTCCCCTCTATCTTTCCACTATATATATGTCTCTATCTCTCCCTTTTCCTATCCATATCTCTCACTCTCTCCCTATCACTATCTCTTTCTGTATCTCTCAACTTCTTTATCCTCTCTCTATTTCTCCCCCTCTCTCCCTCTCTCCCTCTCTCTCCCTCCCTCTCTATCTATTTATATTTATCTCTCCCTCTCTATATCTATATCAATATCTCTCACACTCAGAGACAAGTGCACTCCTTGTTTCTCCTTCCCTACCTCTATCTTTATATCTCTTTCACTCTCTCACATACAATGTTTCTCCCTCTGTATCTCTATCTCTATCTTTATCACTCACCCTCTATTAATTATCTCTATCATCTCCTTTATCTCTTAATCTTTCCCCCTCTATTTATATCTTCCCATCTCTCCCTCTACCTCTCTATTTATATCTCATTGTCTCTATCTCTCTCTCTCTCTCTCTTATTTACTCTATATCTTCCTCCATCTGTCCTACTCTCTCTTTATATATATCCCTCTCTCTATATATCACTTCCTATATCTTTATATTTCTCTCTCCATCTCCCCCTCTTTCATTGTCTCCCTCTTTCTATCTCTATCTCTTCCTCTCCTTCTTCTCTCTTTCCATCTCTCCCTTTATATATTTATCTCTCTTTGTCTTTGTCTCTATCTCTCTCACTCACCCTCTCTATCTTTCCAAAGTTATATTGATCTCTCTCCCCTTTATATCCCTATCTCTCTCCCTCTCTCTCCCTATCACTCCCTCTTTCTATATCTCTTTACTTCTCTCTCTTATCTTTATTTCTATCCCCATATCCCTTTCTCTATCTAATTATACATATCTATCTCCCTCTCTATATCTCTTTGTATTGCTCTCTTACTCATACACACACTCTCCTTATTTCTCTCTCCCTATCTCTAGCTATATCTTTATCTCTATCTCCATCTATCTTTATCTCATTATCTATCCATCTCTCTCTACCCCTATATCTTTCCCTCTCTCTACCCCTCTCTATATATCGCTTCCTATATCTATATTTATATTTCTATCTCTCCCTCTCTCTTTGTCTCCCTCTCTCTCCCTCTCTCTATATTTATCTCTTCCATCTCTATCTACCCCTTTTCCCTCTCTCCTTATCTATCCCTCTCTTTCTCTCCATATCCATCTCCTACATCTCCATCTCCATTTCAATCTCCATCTCTATCTCTAACTTCCTCTCCATTTCTATCTCCTTACCTGTCTATCTCTACCCTCTATCTCTCCCTATTTCTATCCCCATAACTCCCTCACTCTCTCTCTCTCTCTCTCTCTCTCCCTATTGCAAACATAACATGAGCCTATTGGTAATGGAGCCTTATTATCTTCCTGATTCAGAGGTTTCAAGTTTTAGTTGTGCTTGGATCCCTGTAAGGAGATGCATAGTTAATTTGAAGCTATCAATTCTCCATTGAAACCTTTGTTGCACAAACAACATCATTTTGTAAATAGCCTACCAATTGACCTCATGTATACTACAAAAATGTATGTAAAAAATAGACCAAAAAATTCTCTAATAGACCTTCCACACTTCTTCGGTGTACCCATTGTACAACAAGGATTGCTAGTTATTAATAATGTATAGTGTATATAAATATTAAATATATAATATCTAAATATTATAATATTATGCTAAAAATAGTTAAATATATAAAATATGATTTTATTTTATAACATTAAATTAAGAATATTGTAGAAAATTTTATTTAATAATCTAAAATAAAAAATAAATACCATAAAAAATAATAATAAATATTTAGAAAAAATAATATAAATTACTAATTAAAAATAAATATAGATAACATTAAACTTGTAATATATTAATTATAATTAATAATATATGTAAAAAGTTAATGATATTTATATTTAATAACTTATAGTGTATTTAAATTTTAAATATATAATATCTAAATATTATATAATTTTACTAAAATTATTTTAAATATATAAAATATAATTTTATTTTATAATATTAAATTAAGAATATTCTAAAACATTATATTTTATAAAATATAAAATTAAAAAATACCATAAAATAATAGATTTTTGAAAAAAATAGAATATATAAATTATAACAACTTATATTATATAAAATAATAATAATATATTTTATACTAAAGGGAAAATTAGAAACAATATATAATTTCTTTGTTTTTGGTTTTTGATCTTAATAATATGAATGCAAAACATATTTTCTAGTGGAAAGGTAAAAAAAATATATGTGATTTTTTGTTATCTTTATTTGTACAAAGTGTTTTATTTTTTTAATATTATTTTTATTTATTTTATATTAGATTTATCGAATGGTAGATCTTTCTCAATGATCAACCATCATTCTACCACATTCTCAATCATGGATCATTAAAGTCACCCGATAATATTCATATAAAGAACACCTTCGATGTAATAACAATGTCACAGACCACATTTTGTAATATATTACTCTTGTCATGGAAATTGTAAACAATTACTCTCTATGTGTTGAACCTTTCCGAATATGAAGAAATATCAACCATTAAAAGAGATAGGGTAGTTCATTTAACTTTGAATAGACTCTTTCAACTAATTACATCTCATGAAGAATATATTATTTTTGATACAAGAGAGGTGTCCCACGACCCAGCCCAGCATCCCAGCAGCTCTTTGATTTCTGCTACATCCATTGAATAAAATGAAAAAAACTAAAACAATAAAGTCAAGATACATTATTTTCAAACCAGAATATGAACTTTCCAGAGGTGTGGGAGCCACACGCAGTCATGAGCAATGATTCGACCTACCATGGATTCAGGAAACTTCGCGGAACACGACGATGCTATTGCGTTTTCCTATACAACTGGAAAGTTTTGGATCAAATCTTGACCAATCTATACTTATTGTCTTTCCTCGCATTTGCTGTGGAAGAAAGCACGCGTAAGGATAATGCAGAATAATTCCACAACTCATTTTCATTGGCAAGCTTTTCCTTGTGACGACTTGCCAGAGTGGAGAGATAAGAGGAAACTTCGCATGGCATACATTAATGTCCCAGAGAAATCTGCGGTCAATGCTAAACAATGCAGAGTCGAACTTAATATTTGCTGTAATCGATGGTAATGCCGACCATTAACTGAATAGTCTGATTTATGACATAAAAACCCTAATGTTTTCACTTTGTTGTTCGATATATGATTGAAATTGGTCTTCTGATTACTTTTGTCCAGGTAATTGAACAGATTAAACGTATGATTTAATATATAATGGGAAGAATATAACACGAAATGTCAGTTAAATGAATACAATTCAGAGAGGTACGTGTCTAATCTAGATATATAATTAATATTTTAATATAATACAAGTTATAAAGAAAAGTTATTTTAATGTAAAAATAGAGATATAACTATCTACCTACATATTATGTACACTTATCTTTATACAATTTAAATTATATTAGATGGGTTATTATTAAGCACAAAAGATTTGAAACTTACAAACATTTTATTAATAAAAATAAAACAAATATTATAGCTATTGTATGTTTATATTGAATGAACGGGGAGAAATATGTTAGAAATTGGAGAAAGAGCAGAACAAAAATGACAAACATAGATTATATTAAATAATCAAAAACATTACATATATCATCTCCTTGCAGCTCTGCAGAGCTGGACTCTGAGAAGAGTAAATAGCCACATTACAACTGCCTCTATTTATAGAGGTCTTTTTAGAAAGATGGAATCTTCTACCACAGGAAAGCAATTACACTTGCAGAGCGGTTACATGCAAAACTATATTTAGCCTATGAAACCGACAACCAAAAATAGTGGAGAAATTTATTTTTCATTCCCAAATTTCCATAGGTTAGAAGATAGGCATCTCAGTTGTCAAACTAGATAAGAAGTTGGGATTACAATCTCCAACAAAATAATCCCTCGATAAGTGTTCTGTTTGAAACTGATTCCGTTAAAGCATCTGGCAGTATGTCTGCTGTAGCAAAGATCATTTTGATCTTTCCGACAATTCAGTGGACTCTTATACTAATTGCAGAAGCCCATGACGTTCGTTTCAATTTCCCTTCCTCTGATGATGTAATTCTAGTATATGGAAATGCTACGAAGTCTGAGCAGGGGATTGAACTGACAAATAGCAAGTATGGTGAGAATTTAAATTGGAGCATGGGTTGGGCCGTTAACAAAAAACCAGTTGAAATATGGAGTAAATCTTCCGGGGACCTTGCAAGCTTTCATTCCCACTTTCAGTTCAGAATATGCCGTGCAACCCAAACCAAATATGATTATCACGCTGATGGTCTTGCTTTCTTCATGGCTCCTTGGGGATCCCAACCACCGCAAAACGGAGGTGGGATGTGGCTTGGACTGTTCAACAGTACAACCAATGGTAAATCATCGACCCAAAAAGTTGCTATTGAATTTGATACGTTCAAGAACGCAATAATAGATGAATACTATGGCGTCAATGCGAATGATCCGAATGATAATCATGTGGGGATAGATATCAATAGTATCACTTCTGTGAAGACTGTTTCTTTGTCTGGGAGGCTTAACAATGGACAAACTTGGGAAGTGTGGATAGATTATGATGGGCAAAAAAAGGAACTCCAGGTGTTTATGGCTCTTAACAGAGCAAACTTCAGTTCTCCTCCTCCTAAACATCCAACGCTCACCTATGCTTTGAATCTCTCTGATTTTCTTCCTGAGAAGGTCGCAATTGGTTTCTCTGCTTCAACAGGGCTTTCCAACCAGCGGCACAATCTTATCTCATGGAATTTCTCGAGCCGTACCAGTTGGAGACATGATAACCGGCCACTTCCCGTGATAATCTCCTCTCCGTTGGTCGTGGTCGCGGGTATGCTTATCGTTGGCGCTGCAATCTACAGGCTTAATATTAAGAAAACAGTAAAATCAGATACAAACGTGCAAATTCCAGATCCCAACGGCCAGCAGAATGATGAAGTCTTAGAAAGAGTACTTGATGATGAGATAAGTCCCAATAGAAGCCCTCGCCTGTACAGGTATTGTTGCAAATGTTCATCTGATACTGCTTTTAGAAAATAATTTAAAGAAATTTATGTTTTTCATTCAAGTCTGGGATCTAGATGGATGTTTTGTAAAAACTTCTTAATTGATTTTTACTAAACTTCAATTTTATTCCATATAATGATAAATAAAATTAATATAAATAATAATATATTTTTGTTAAGCCGTAGCATTGGCTCAGATAGGCCCCAACCCCTCCGTTGAGGAGGTGTAGTGGTTGCAACTGTGTCTACCATTATTCAGTTGCAAATGTGCCAATTGTTTTCTTTTTAAGACATACTCTTAAAACCTGTTTCGAAACCAAGCTAATTGAATGCACCATCGTTGATTGTTAACACAGCTATGAAGAGCTAAGTAGAGCGACTGCTGGGTTTAGCCAAGATTTAGTACTTGGACAGGGAGGATTCGGAAGGGTTTACAAAGGAACTTTAGAGGATGGAGAAATAGTAGCGGTGAAAAGAATTTATCAGAACTCTCGGGAGGGAATCAGGCAATATGAATCAGAAATTGCAACAATTGACAGCTTGTCCCATCCTAATTTGGTTCCCCTGCTCGGATGGTGTCACGACAAAAACGGCGAACTTCTCCTTGTTTACCAGTATATGTCCAATGGCAGTCTGGACAAATATTTGTTTGCAGGGGAAGCTCAGATTCGGGCTCTGAGTTGGAATGAGAGATTCAGTGTAGCCTGCGGCTTAGCTTCGGCTCTTCTGCATCTCCACGAGGAATCACACCCCCGCGTTCTGCATAGAGACATTAAGTCTAGCAATATAATGTTGGACTCCAACTTTGTGGCACGGCTTGGAGACTTTGGGTTGGCTCGCCTGATGGAGCACGATAACACCTCTAGCTACACAAAACCTGGTGGCACCCTCGGCTATATCGCACCAGAGTGCTCTCAAACATTGAGGGCCAGCGCGGAATCGGATGTCTTCAGCTTTGGTGCCGTGGCTCTGGAAATTGCCTGTGGAAGGCCTGCGTTTGACAGAGAGCTTGCGTTTTGTAATATGAGTTTGGTGAACTGGGTTTGGAGTATGCATGAAATGGGACAAATACTTGATGCAGCTGATAAATTGCTTGATAAGGAAAAAGATAGTGCGCAGATTGAAAGGTTGATGCTCGTTGGGTTGTGGTGCTCCATCCATGATTATAGAAAGAGACCAAGAATGCAGCTTGTTCTGGAAGCCTTAAAATTTGAAGCTGGAGTGCCTATGCTCCCATGCAGAATACCTGGAGAGCCTCATTGATATATGAAAAAAGAGGTTGAATTTTTTCACATCTTTAAGCTATATATATACCTGTGATATAGAGTAGGTGATTTGGTTTTTTAAAGCCATACCTGCGATATAGAGTTGGTAAAATGCAATCTTAGTTTTCGAAGAAATAAAACTGAAACAATTGAAAACCAGTTATAACATGCAGAAACAAGAGTACATTCAGTGTGCTTTGGAAATGGATGAAGTAGTGGAATGGGATTTGTTTCGATTGTCGATATATTTAGATATGCCAAATGTTAGGAAAAAGAAGATGTCTTAATCTTTTATTTTTTTCATAGGTTTGATTTTTCTAAATATTAAATGTTGTTGATTTTTTCACTTTGTCTTTGTGAGTTACAATTTGCAGTTTCTATTTGAATGAGGAGTCAAGTTGGAAAGTTGATATTTATAGGTGGAGTTGTGCATAAAATATTTTTTTATTTCCATGTTGAGTTTATATGAAATGTGAATTTTCGAAGAGCAGTTATTTTGGCAAGTGCAAATTTTGCAAATTGGCATGTGGTGACAATTGGAAACTTGTCACTGTGCATCTACAGTGTTTTCAATGTTGGATCTTCATCCTTTGGTGATTATTTTAGAAATGTTTATTTTATGCATTGTAATTTGTTATATATTGAGAACTTGTGTATTTTTGAGATGTATGAAGTTGTATTGAGATACCTTATGCTGCCGGATTTACTCTAGAATTGTAAGATAGATAAACTCCTGTAGAAGCTTGTGTTGCAAGTGTATTGTAACCATTTTTTACAGATAATACATTGTTCAGGCTTTTGGAGTGTGGGGTTTTTTTCTCTAAAGGGTTTTCCCTAATGTGCATCTTCTTTATTGTAATTGTTTAAGGGTTTGAAATTGTAGAAATTTGCACATTCTCTCCTTTGATATATTAGTGTTGGAAGTTTTTCCGCATACCAAGCTTCCTTTCAATTGGTATCAGAGCCTAATCACTTTTGTTTCCTATTGTGGGTTAAAGGGTTTTTTCTACTAATCTTATTTGAGGGGGAACTTGTTGTAGAAATTTTTTGTTGACCTTGTTGGAGGAAGGAGATGGAAAGCACATCTAGTAGAATTGAGATAGAGAAGTTTAACGGAGGAAACTTTGAACCATGGAAGCTCAAGATGGAAGACATGTTTGTAGACCGCAACTTGTGGACAACTATTTTTGGAACTATGCCAATGGGCATGAAATGAGAAGATTGGGATTTGATGGATCAGAAGGCTAAGGGTTTGATAAGACTCTATTTAGCTAGTTTAGTACTCCTAAATGTTCATGAAGAGAAGACTATTGCACTTCTTTGGAAGAAACTTGCTCAAATTTATTAGCTTAAATCCCTAGTAAAGATGTTGTTCCTATGAAAGAAGATGTATTCTCTGTGGATAGAGGAAGGAGGATCTATTGCAAGTCACCTGAATGCATTTAACATGCTTGTTGCCCAGTTGAACTCTATTGGTGTCAAAATGGAGGAGGAGGATTGTTGCATGACTTTGCTTTGTTTGTTGCCGGATTCTTGAGACTACCTTGTCATGGCCATTGGAAGTACCACTACCACCTTTAAGATGGACGAAGTGGTTGCATCATCAAACTTGGTCATTTCCACAAAGATTGTAAGGAGGAGAAAAAGAAGAAAAAGAAGAAATTCTTTGATTTTGAATATGATAAATCCACTTAGGATGATGCAGATGCTTTTTTTGTTGCCTTGGAAATGCATGCATCACAAGATGTGTGGTTGATAGACTATGGTGCTTCTTTCCACATGATGCTGCATCGACATTGGTTTTCTAAGTATGAAAGTTATGATGGTGGGAAGGTGTATCTAGGTGATGACTCTCACCTGAATATTGTTGGTTGTGGAAGAGTCAAGATAAGATTCCTAGATGGTAGAGTGAAGGGGATCAATGGTGTCTTGCATATCCCTAATTTGGCACGAAACCTTCCTTTTGTAACTAATTTGAATGATGTGGGTGTGTAAGTTTTTTTCTCAAATGGAGGATGCAAGATGACAAGATGAGCCATGGTGCTTGCTAAGGGTGTTCGGATAGGCACTCTATTTTACCTAGATGCATACATAGTTCAGTGCAATAGTTCTTCTAGAGAAATGAAGAAAAGAACTTCGAAGTCACTATACTCACCATTGGAACCAGTAGCAAAGAAGAAAGTTGCATCTACTTTTGATGGTCATGCTTTCTACGTACCCAAGGGTGCCCATGCCTTGGAAATGAAGTTACCTGCAGAGAAGACAATGCTTTCGCACCAAAGACTTGGTCACATTGGTGAAAAGGGTTTAAGAACCTTGAAAAATAAATGCCTTGTTGAGGGGCTTGATGATTGTAATCTTGAGTTCAATTTTTGCAAACATTATATTTATGGAAAGCAAAATTGTGTTCAATTTTATGATAGTTCTTACAAATCTTCTAGGGTTTTGGACTATGTGCATTCTAATGTTTTTGGGCCTGTAAATGTTCATTCATTATCAAAATCTATATATTTTGTTTCTTTCATAGATAATTATAGTAGGAAATTTATTTATTTTCTCATAAGTAAATTTAAAGTCTTCAGTTAGTTTAAGGAGTTTAAGGCCTTGGTAGAAAATTAGACTAGTAGGAAGATAAAGTGTTTGAGGATTGACAATGGTGGTCAGTTTTATTTCACATAATTTGATAAGTTCTGTAAAGAATAGGGGATTGAAAGGCATAAGACAACTCCATATACCCCTCAACAAAATGGTGTTGTAGAGAGGATGAACAAGACATTCATGGAGAGGGCTAGGAGTATGCTAAGTGCAGTTGGCCTTGAACAAAATTTTTGGGCTGAAGTTGTTGCCACTACATTTTATCTAGTTAACAGATCTCCTACATCAACTCTTGTTGATAAGACACCTATGGAGGTGTGGTTGAGAAAGAATCCCTCTTTGATACATCTTCGTGTGTTTGGTTGCGAGGCATATCCTCATGTGCCAAGGGAGAAAAGGTCAAAGTTTGAAAATAAGGTTGTTAAGTGTATCTTCATCAAATATGATATTGAGGTGAAAGGGTACCTAATTTGGGATCCAGTGGTCGATAATGTTCTCTACAGTCGAAGTGTTATCTTCAGAGAGATGAAACCTTCTTCCATCATTTTGTAGCCTACAGAAGAAAAAAAGAAAGAAGATGTGGTTCAACTTCCTCTTGACTCTAAGAAAGTTGAAGTTGATTCCCAAAATGGACTTGATGATGAGGAGAGCTTGAGAAGCTCTGAAAGTTCTAAAGAAGAAGAAGAACCTCAACCTCAGCAAGTAAGGAGGTCTATGAGAGATAGGTGGAAACCTGATAGGTTTGGATATTCACTCGAAAGGTTTGGTTATTCATCATTGGATTCCAGTTGTATTTTTTCTTTGATTGCTAACACTGATGAGCCTAGGACTATTAGAGAGGCTATGGCTATGAGTGATGCATATTCTTGGATGAAAGCCATGGACGAAGAAATGGCTCCATTGAAGAAAAATGATACATGGGATCCGATACCTTTGCTTGAAGGACGAAAACATGTTGAAAGTAAATGGGTGTTCAAGAGAAAATATGGTCCAGATGGCAGTGTTGAGAAGTATAAGGAAAGGTTGGTCACTAAGGGATATTATCAAGTGGAGGGAATTGACTATGGTGAGATTTTCTCTCCTATTGTGAAGCTGACATCTATCCAATTCATGTTATCACTTGCAATAGTGTATAATCTGGAAGTGGAACAAATGGATGTGAAGATAACATTCCTTCATGGTGACTTGGAGGAAGAGATTTATATGTCACATCCAGAGAATTTCATGGTTAAAGGTAAAGAAAATATGGTTTGCAAGTTAAAAAAGTCTTTGTATGGTCTTAAGTAGTTTCCTAGAATGTGGTACAAAAAGCTCAAAATTTATGTGTTTCATTGGGATTTTTGAGATCTAAATTTGACCATTGTGTATATTACAAATCTGATAATGCTCACATTCTTATAATTGCATTGTACGTAGATGATATGTTGTATTTTGGGAATGGTAAAAGTTTGATTTTAGATTTGAAGTCTTAGTTGTCAACATAGTTTGAGATGAAGGATCTAGGTGTAGTGAGGTATATTCTGGGGATGGAGATCATAAGAGACATAGCTAATAGAAATATTTGGTTGAGCCAGAGCAAATATGTGAATACAGTGTTGGAGAGGTTCAACATGACAACTTATAGACAATTAGCTGTTCTTGTAATGTAGGGAACAAAACTTTTTGTGGAGGATTGTTCAAAATCTCTTAATGAGATGGAGGACATGACTTTCTGTGGAGGATTGTCCAAAATCTCCTACTAAGATGGAGTGTTGTTGGTAGTCTTATGTACGCTATGGTCTATATGAGACCAGATGTCGCCTAGATAGTGGGAGTCCTAATTCATTTTATGGCTAATCCTAGATGGATGCATTGGGATGCAATGAAGAGAGTGTTTAGATATTTGTGGGGTACTTTTGAATATTCCTTATATTTTCATGGTTATCCTACTAAACCTTGGAACTCAGTGAGTATTCCTGAATATGTGGATTTATATTGGGTAGGTGAAATTGACAACAGAAGATCCACCAGTGGATATGTTTTCATGATGTATGGTGGTGCTATCAGTTGGATGAGTAAGCAGTGGGTTGTAGTCACTTTATTCACTACAGAAGTAGAGTACATGGCAGCTACTCATGCTTGCAAGGAAACCATTTCGCTTAAGTGTTTGTGTTCTAATATTGGTTTTGATGAATGTGAGATTACTATTTTTTATGATAGTTAGTGTTATTTTCTTGGCAAAGAATGCTACTTTCCATGCCAAAAAAAAGAATATTGATTTTCAATTTCATTTTTTTCATGATATAGTGGAATATGGAAAGGTGAAGTTGGGGAAGTTTGACACCCTGACGAATGTTACAAATGCATTGACAAAATCAGTGAGCATAGAAAAATTCATATGGTGTTTGGAGTCTATGGGCCTCATGCCCTCTAGTAGCTAAATCTTGTTACGTTCATTAGCTCTTCAAAGCTGTTTGACAAGTGGGAGAATGTTAGAAAAAGGAAGGTGTCTCAACCTTTGATTTTTATAAATATTAAATGTTGTCAATTTTCTCATTTTGTCTTTGTGAGTTACAACTTGCAGTTTCTATTTGAATGAGGAGTCAAGTTGGAAACTTGATATTTATAGGTGGAGTTGTGCATAAAATATTTTTCTATTTCCATGTTGAGTTTACATTGAATGTGAGTTTTCAAAGAGTAGTTATTTTGGCAAGTGTAGATTTTATAGATTGGCATGTGGTGACAATTGGAAACTTATTGTTGTGTGTCTATAGTGTTTTTGATGATTTCCATGTTGCATCTTTAGCCTTTGGTAGTTGTTTTAGAAATTTTTATTTTATGCGTTGTAAGCTCTTATATATTGAGCACTTGTATATTTTGGAGATGTATGAAGTTGTGTTGAGATACCATTATGCTGTTGAATTTACTCTAGAATTGTAACAAAGATAAACTCCTATAGAAGCTTGTGTTGCAAGTGTATTGTAACTATTGTTTACATATAATACATTGTTCAGGATTTTGGTGTGTGGGATTTTTTTCTCGAAAGGGTTTTTCCCACGTATATTTGGTGTTATGTGTTTTTAGTATATCTCTATTGCTATTTATCTTTACCTATAATGTGCATCTTCTTTATTATAATTGTTTAAGGGTTTGAAACTGAAGAAAGTTGCACATTCTCTCCTCTACTAGATTAGTGTTGAAAGCTTTTTTGCATACTTGGATTCCTTTCATAAAATTGTTGTTGACGACATGAGCATTTTTGGATTTAGTTGTACTAAGCTTTTTAATAATTGTTTTACAATTATATTTTAAAATATTTATATTTATTTTTTAAAAATTATTATTATTAAATTTTATTTTTTTTACTATTATTTATTAATTATTGTAGTATTATAGCCTTCATTTTTTAAAAACATACATAATGATTACAATATAGTTTCAAAAATATAATTATACTATATTTATAAATTTGATTTAACATAAATATGATTTCTATTATAATTGAACAATTATAGGTTTTACTTTTATTTGAGTTTTATAATGATTTTATTAATATTTTATAATTTTTCATAAATTCTAATTTTTAATTAATATAAATTAATTATAATCAAATTTTGAAGAACTATTTTAATGTTTAAATATAGTTTCATATATATAATAATGTTTTTTACTAAGTTATGTTCTTAATGAATTAAAGACATTTATGTGAATATAAATAATTTTATTCGACTAATAAACATTAAAATTATCTATTAATCATATTATTCTTTCTATTTTATATTTTTCTTTTCTTCTTTATATATATGTTTTGTGTCTTTACTTTCAAAATATAATAGATAATTAAATATTTCACCTTATTTCATATTAAAGAATAAATAATTTAATGAAATTTTAGTTATAACAAAAAGAATTTACATCACTAACATCAATAACAATGAAGAATAACATTTCATGCTAGTTGTT
>VDFB02016832.1:0-17047 GCA_007258455.2 Sequoia sempervirens | reverse complement strand
AATTAATACTTTATTATGGTAATCTCAAATTGAGGTAGCATATTGAGATGATTCTTATTTTTTGTGCTTTGTTTAGACATGATAATTTTTAATATTTTCCAATATGCATCTTCTTGTAGGATTCAACTACATTAATTATTGATTCAAATTTACTTAAAAGGAAAATCATTTTTAATATTTCTTATATTCGTACAAAAGGGAATGTTGTACTTAATATTATCTATTACTAAGATATGTTCATGAGATGTGTAATAATTTGTACTTGATTTTAGACAATTGAAAGGATTGAATAATTACCAATGTTAAAAATGAAAAGGTCTAGGTTTATTTTTTTGAGTTTACTTTTTATAGATTAAGAAAGATAATATTAATATATATTTTTTCCTTTATTATATACTTGTTTTGATTAGAGGTAAAATAGGTTTTGAAGGGGCCTCAAAACCCTTTGCAAAAAAGAGAGCTACTACAAAAGATAAACACACAGATCAACAAACAACCAACAAGCAACAAACCATAAGCAAACTAGCTGCCAGAAAAGGAGGAGCAGAGACAGTAACTACAAATTCTTGAGAATATTAGCAGCCTCCATATCACTTTCAATTATCTTCTGATGCACATCCATAACTTCATAAATCTCTTTGGCAAGTACCCCAACTTTCAGATTAGTTTTATTACGGGTTTGAGTACAGGGCCCCATTTCACTTACTTCTTTAATCAAAATGCCAGGCGAACCGACAACATTCCCAGTAATAGCCTTACCAACCGAATCTTCCTCCATCCACTGTTTGTTCCCAACAACGTCCTTACCATCAGGAGCTTCCTCCATCCACTTCCTAGCCTTTTCATTAAGGATAGTTAAACCATTTGCTTCATTCCTCATAGCATATTTGGTCACTTCCACAACCTTATCCAATTTTAGATTAACCGGTTCCATTTTATTTTCCAAGTTCACAATCCTTTGTTCAAAAATTTGCTTCAACTTTAACATTTCATCAGCAACAATCTTTAAAGCATCAAAAAGTTGGCTAATTTGAACGTGTAGAGAGGACTCTGAAGATTCCTCAGCTTTACTCACATGCCCACGAACCTTCACATTGGTCATATTGAGTTCATGGAAAGCCCATTTGAACAACCTAAATAGGGAGATAGTACCCTCCTTTGCCAAGCCCAAAACATTAGGAAAATCCTCCCAGTTAAAATTGAACACATCCATTGCCTCTGCTTCAACCTCCTAGAAGTCACTGCTTAGGTTTTGACTATCAATCACTTCTTTCCCTTTATCCCCAACAACCGACATCTGTATTTTCCAAAGAGAGCTCATAATTTCATCAACAATAGTCCTCCTTATATCTTGCATCTTCATCCCCTATTCAGGCATATCCACATTATCTTGCTCGCCAACAACATTTAGAGGAGACTCAACACCAATAGACTCCTCCTGGAAAGGGCTACCAGTTTTCTTAGCCATCTTCTTGCTACTCCCACCCTTCAAGCCCTTTGTTCTCTTAGACCCAGACATAGGGGGGTTACAAAACTTTTCCCCAGCAACAACTTTATTTCTTTTAATTAGGGCAGAGGATTCACCCTTCTCAATTTTGCAGGATTTTTCACCAGCCACCCCCTCACTACAAGTTTCATACTCTGCAAAAATAGGGATAGATTTAACTTTCTTACCACCCTTAACAGGAGTAGGGGGATTTGAGTAGACTTCCATAGAAGCCTCTATTTTAGGTTCATAATCATCATCCTCCTCTGACCCGGTCTCATACTCCAAATCCACTTTCTTTTTCTTCCCTTTAAGAACCTTCTTAGGTTTTGCATTCGACCTGATCTCATACTCCAAATCCAATTTCTTTTTCTTCCCTTTAGGAATCTTCTCATGTTGCTTCAAAACCACATAAGACTTGGCATAATCCAAGATGAGGAGAATTAATCCAACATGAAGCACAAGATTTTTAGGATTACGCTTGTGATCCTTAATCCCAATTTCCAAGGACGCAAAAAAATATAAAGGAAAATATGATTTCTTCTTGAGTCTAAAGTGGTTCAGAAGGACTAAATGATAACCAGAAAGGACAGAGAAACAACCTTCTAAATTTATATACCTCATGAGTTCTTCTATGACATCTCCCAAAAGAGCATTGATAAAACTATGGTAGTAGCCACCACATTTAGCACGCTCAAGCTTATTTTCTTCATCATCTTTAAAGAAGATCTACAGTGTGGCACTAGAATCCTTATCTCTATACACTTTCCTACCCTCAGTAGATAGGCCTATGATACTAGTAATAAGGTCTTCATTTATGTCAAATTTAGTTCCACCCAGCTTCAAAACACTGTTATGGCAGCCCTTAACAAACAACTCTTTCACCTTCAGATCATTCTCGCGGAGTCTCTCAATATACGGTGTAATCCCACCCAGTTGCAACCATTCCCACACTTTAGACTTGGATTTCAAGGTATCACAAGAAAATGTCTCAACCCTGTTCCTTTCTCCGCCCATAATCATAGATGCAACAAAACCCAACAGCTTGAGAAATTTGTAAAAAATGAGAAGAATCCTCAAGAACAAAGGTAAAGACTAATCCACAATCCATGTGAAAATGGCAAGGTGGCAGAGGGTAATTATTATCCTTAAATGCCACCCCATACAGAGGATTTTTCAAATCATCAAAAAAAAAAGCACGATCCAAGTCAAGATCACACCAAAGGGTAATCTGCCATGTGAACAAGCTCATGTGAAAACAAGTCATAATGAAGTCGACACCCTCCGTAGCATTTTTGGAGATCATTATTAAGACAAGGGCCTCTATAGGAAGGGGATCATCCTCGTCCCAAATCCTATGAATGATAACTCCAATGTTAGCAAAGACATATGCTAAACCATTACCCTCTCTAAAAATATATGATATATAAAATTCATCAAAGGAATTCAATATATCAATTGCATCCAAGATCAAAAATTCAATAGTCCAATAGGGAGGAGTAGAATTCTTCAAGTTATTAATAAAATTTAATGAATCTCCCTCTAACCAAACCTTCCTGAAACCTTTATATTGAGCAACCTTCAACCCATGATAGGCAGCTGAATTTATTATATACTTGTTAATAATCATTCGTAGGTCAAAAAATATAATATTACTTATTTCAACTTAGCCAAAAATCATCAAAATATACAATAATTCTACATTTATAGTTCTAATGAAACCTTGTAATTAATCATTTAAGAAAAAACACAATTTCAATTTAATTTTTATCCTTGCAACTTTGGGTTCTAATAAAATGTAGGGCTACATAATTACCATCCATCACATAAAGGGAATATACATCATGAATTATGTATACAAATACAATAACATCCTCTAGGATAAATGGAAGAACACCAAGGTCCATGAAATGGAAGATACTAGATGTGTGTGAATACAACTCAATCAAGGAACATGTATCATCACCTATATTCATTGTTGATATAAAATATGAAACCTAAGGTCCACATTATCTATGTCCTTATCATTATCTTAATATGACACAATAAGAATGAAAATTAAAATAGTTATAGTATATAACACATAAAAATAAGATAAAATGTTTATACATCCATATATAGCCTATGAGATATGCCACTCATATATTGTATTCATATCCTATAAGTCTTACATTCTGTAGTGACATAAAATGTATCACTTTACATTTTCTCACTTATTGGGGCCCTCCTAGTTAAATTGGACTTAATTGTGCCTTAATTTCAAAGGTCGGCTTGTAATGTTTGAATTTTGAGAAATTAAGGATAAATGTCTATAAATATAAGGTTATTTTATCAAATTAACATTAGATTTCAAGAGCACAATTGAGAGAAATTTCACAAGAGTCACGATAATTGTCAAGAGCATTCAAGGGAAGATTTCTTCATCATTTGTTGCAGCATTCAAGATCTCAAGCATCATGTCAAAGCCGTGTTCAATCATGCATGTTTTTGGAGCTAACATTGTGTTGTAGGTTTCAATATCTAATCCAAGCATTCAAGTAAAAGATCCAAATCAAGATTCAAGTTCAAAATCAACATCCATTGAAGCCATTTCATGCAAGTTGCAGACTTTCATTCAAGGGATTATCCAAGGGTTTGTTGAGTGGTAACATACCATTGTTCATTGTTCATTCCCTCTTTCATGCTTTTATTCATTTCAAGGTTTGATTATCAAATCAGGGTTTGAACAAGGCAAACCCACATTCACCAAAAATAAACATTTTTCCCTCTCACTTTGTGTGTTGTAGATTTATAGGTTGAAGAAAAGTTGAAGATCTCAAAAGTACAAAATTGCAAAGCTACATTTGTTGTCACCTTTGTTGTCATCTCACGGAAACTCAGATCCTAAATTAATTTTTGACTATCTGACTATGAAACCCAAAGAATCTAGAAATGCATAAACAAGAGCAGAGGGCCCACAAACCAATTTTAGAAAGCTCAACAAAGACCCATTTTCCAATAAGCGAATGAGTCCTCAAAGAACTTCTAGAAACATCATTTTTTAAAAGGTGCACAACATTTTCCCTTTATCTTATCTGCATGAAATAAATTGTTTCTCTTAGTATTATGTTTCATCTGCAAAATCCACCTTTTCACATGTCATGAATGAGTGCATTTGGTATTTTTAATCTTTCTCCCAAAACCCATGTTCAATCATTTCTGTCAAAAATATATCTCAAGACACTTTGCAACCAAAAGGGACACTTTGCAACTATTTTTGAGACAAGTTTTAAGTGTCCTCCACTCATATGATTTGCGTAAAATAAATTGTCTATTAGCTCTATGTTTCATCTACTCATATATGGCCTTACATTTCAGTTTTGAGTTGATTTTCTATTTTATTTTCATCTCCCAAAAGTGTTTAGTCCACACACATGCATAAATAAATTGCAAGATTCCTCAAAGAATTCACTCACCTAAGGGTTGAAAGTGGATTTTAACTCAATGGATCTCATTTCCTGAATGAAATAGAGGAATAGATAGGTTCGTTCAACCCATTTTTCCATTTCTATTATAGTAAGTTTGGTGAAACATTCCAAATTTAGTGTAAAACCCTGTGTTTGAACCACTACCCTATTTTTCTATGTTTCACATTCATATTATTTTCATGTTGCAATTGTATACACATAAAATATGCTTGGGTAATACACATATACTCTCTAATACATGTTCTCTTATTTTACTATATCTATCCATTTTTATATGTATTTATCTCTTACTCATATATATATTCTCCTCTCATGTTGCCATATATCCCTCACATATCTCTCACACTTACTGATAGAAATTTCATATAATTATTTCTCTTATCTCCCACTTTCTCTTCAATATATAGCCTCCTCATGCCTCTATGTAACTATTTATAATGTATTTTCTCTATATCCATTTATAATAACACAAAATTATCTTATTTTCATGATTTTACCTATAAATTTATGATATCTATTCCTTTTATATATAATTTATTCATATTATGGTGTATTGAAAATTTTATTTAAGTTGTATTATAATCCATATATGGGTCCAAAAATGACCCAAATAACATGTACAAAATTGTAAAACCTTTTATATCTCTCTATTAAGTAAATAATTCTCTTGTGAATTACCAAAAGGATTATTTTGTAGTGTGTGGGATCAAACAACCTTCTTGTATGTCTCTATTGTATGTTGCACTTTCTTGTATAGTACTAAAAACCCTCTATGACATACAATAATAAAATATATGATAGTATAATGCTATTAGTTTTGTCACAAGTATTTTTAAACATTCTCTTGATTCCTAAAATATTATTTCATCCTTGAGATAACCCAATGAAATCCCATGCCATCATCTCCCTTTTTATTTTTTTTGGTTTCTCTCCTTTCTTGACTTGTACACCTTGATTCCTAGTACCTTATTCTTCATGTTCTAGTGCATTCCCATCCTTTCTTATTTAAAAAACATATCTTTTGGGTTACCTCACTTGATTTTTTTATCCACTCCACCCTTATCTATATACCTTCTATCTTTTCTAGTAGGTTTTATTTATTTGTGGCACTCTCTCTAATATCCATATCCATCGCACATTTCTTTGTAACATCTTTCACTATATTTTCCTATATTATCCTCATACTTTGTACCCTCCTAGTTTTTTCTTTGTAGGTTCTCTTATTTTTTGGTGCTCTCTAGAACCATGTTTTACATCTTATTATTACTTGGGATCTTCCTTTTCCTACTCTCTAACTCATCCAAATCCTAAGATTATATGACATGTTTATTATCAATCACAGACTCCTTACCATCCATAATTATCTCTCCTTTTGAGATGGGTTCACCATGCAATTCAACTCTTGGGATTCTTCCAATTATGAATTCTCATCCTTCTCCACATCATCCTTTGTAGCATGTTTATCCTCCAAACAAGCTTCTCTCACATCTAAATTCAAAGAGATACAAATTTCTTTCCCATTTCCTTGTAATATAAATTCTTCTTGTTTTGCATAAAGGATGTCATTCTTATTGATAAACCATTATAAATTTAATTATATAGTAAAGGGGTTTGGGGTTTCATCATGCATTTATATGACTTCAAAATTTATCTTTGTTCTTATTCCCATGAAGTTTATTTTCACATTCCCCAAAGTTTTGAAGGGACATTTTGGAGTCCCATCTACTATAGTAATATTTGATGGTGTTTCATGTAATTTTGATTTTCTGCATACCTCCCAAACATTTTTTGGAATAATAATTATGTTGGAATCAAGGTCTACCAATGTATTTTTACCAACCCTCCTTTAAACTTATGATCTAAAATTATTATCTAGTTCTTACATTTCTTTGTTGTTTTTACCACATCCTAGCATGCAAAATCCTTCTTTGTTCCACATATTTCTTATTCTAATATTTGGAAAATAGTCTTATCTTTTCTAATAGGTCCTCTTCTTCCATAAGATTGGATAAATCCTTTAATCTTTGAAATTTTTTATTTGAGAAATAGGATTTCTTATCCTCCTCTCTTTTGTTTCTTTTTAATTGTCATTTTTATTAGCCACTACCAAATCATGTCTATTATTTTCTAGGTATTTCTCCCTTTCACCACTCTCCTTAGATACAATTTTTATTTGTTTCTTTTTATTAGTGTTAATCCCTCCCTTTGAAGTGATCACTATGTCTCTATTTTTGTTTTTCTCATCTATTTAATATCCTTCTTTCTAAGACTCTTCTACTCTATATTATTTGTCTAGTCTCTCTTCCTCTATCAGCAAAGTTTTCCCTATCTTCATTTAATCTACGGCATGACCTTGCATCATGCCCTTCCCTTTTGGGTATTTTCATTAATTCCTTGGTGTTGTGGGGTTCGTTTCTCCCTAGAGTATAAATTAAAATTTATACTTTGTCCATTGAAAAAGCCATCCCTCAAGAGGATATTGATACACATGTTATCATTCATTGATAAAATGATATCAATACCTTGAGGTTTCTTAATAGTAGTCAATATCTATCGAGCCACTGTTAGAAACCAAGATCAGACATGCAAACCAAAAAACCTTCCACAGAAGAGAAAAAAAGAAAAAGCAAAGCTATTGCAAAAAGATGTGCAAATAATATTATTCAAGAATTCATAATTACATGAGATGATTTGCTTTATAAAATAAAAGTATGCATAACCCTAATCTTATCTTGAGCAACAAGATAGCTCAACAAGATAAGGATAACAATAATTAACCTAGGAATTAAAATATTACCTAAGTAATTTATGCAAGTGTAATTAAATATTAAGTACACTAACACCCCCCCATAAGTGCAACTTAGGGAGACTAAAAAAGCATGCACCTAAATGCTAGGATGAATGCAAGAAATCATGAATGGGTCCCAACAACAAGGCCTGATCAGGTACCTATGTACAAATGCAATAATGAGGTAGAGAAGGAAAACCCAATGGGATGAAACCCCCCTACAATGAGATGATTTTTGCAAAGAAGCACTGGAAGAACACTATGGAGTAACACTGGAACCACAATCTGACAAGCAAGGAAAGATACTTCTATCTACAAGAAACCAAAGTGGAATCATAATAATGCGATAGTAGAACTGATGCCACGAAACACTAGAAAACTCACAAACTGGAACAACCCTGGAATTTGTAAAGAAATAGTAGATGGAATGATGATAGAATATAGAAACCGTGTATCTCGATGTTGATGCCAAACTGTGACTAAAAATCTTCTGTGGGAACAAGTACCATAAAGAATCTAGAACATTAACCATAAAAACATGGCCCTCAAACTGAGATGGATCTGAACCAATGCGGATCAATAACCATAAACTCCCAATCTAAAGTGTGAACCGATGTGAATTTGATATGTGTAAAGAAAGAGAAAGATGTGGCCAAAAGAAACTAAGAAACTAGATATAACACATGTGATTTTCCATCAAAACAAGATGGAGATCAAAGTGCATGCACACTCTAATCAGATTATTATGCAAGAAACCCCCTGTTGGAACTTTATCTCATTTCATTTATTACAATAACCCAACGATTGTAAAAGGAGAGAATGAAAACATGCATAAACATAAAATGAAAATAGACCTCAGATCTATTTAGAGGACTTAACCAACTTTCCAATGCCGCAAGAATGGCCAAAAATGGATAAGCGAGTCAAAAGATATGTCTCCCAAAGCGAAATCTGAACATCTAACTTCAACAAGAAAAAAATCCCCACCAAACAACAAAATGTTTGAGAAAAAATTGCACCATTAGAAAATTGGGCTCACCAACTTTTCGGTGATATCTCGTTTCAAAAAATTTGCCTCTAGGATCAAAAGTTATGCCAAAATGAAAAAAATAGTTGTATAATGCCAATTCAAGGTACTTGAATGCTAATCGGGCGCAAAAAAATAGCTCCTTTTGGCCTAGCTCTCGGTCTTCCATTAAACCGCACTCCTATACTTGGCAAAAAAGAACTTCCTGCAAGGCGGGCAGCGGGCAGGTGGTACAATGGTGGTGATAAGGTGGTGCTACACTTGGTGGCACCCACTAACAATAGAGCCCCCCCGGGGGCAGTGATAAGACCGGGGGCCGGAAGCTAAGGAGTTGGCGGGGTTGCAACGACCACCGGAGAAGATAGGGGCACCAAAAAGAGGGGCCGATGGAGAAACAAAAAGGTCAACGGTGAAGGACAGTTGGTGAGGGTGGAAAGTCAACACAGTCGGCCGGATGGGGCCGACAGGGGTATTGCCCTTGCAAAAAAAACCTTCCACAATAAAATTTTAATATACCTAATAAAATATATATTCCAATGATATTTTTAATATAGCCCGATAAAATGAAATTGCAGACCATATAAAAATTTATATTTTTTCTACAACTATATTGTACCTTGTACCTGGCGGGCCGTACGACCTGCTAGGTTAAAAAAAATTGCCTCACGAACAGCTGACACCAAATATAGGTGAGTTACATGTAAATTTTCATCTCTCAGAAGCTTTGGATCTGATGGTGAGGTCTGATCTACCTGAAAATGCACCAGAAGCTTTGCAACTCCCAGATCTGGCAAATCTTCAAACCCTCATAACTTTGGCATAAAATGTCAGATTTAGGTGAAACAAAAGTCGATCCTAACTTTTTCGACAGCCCTGGACTTGAAAATGAGCTTAGATTTCCTCCAATGTGTGTCGAAAGTAACCATGCAAGAGCACCCAAATAGAGAGATAATATCAAGGTATGAAACCCTCAAGGAATCCCGAACGAACTCTACAATGATTTTCTCAAAAATGTGAGAAGGGGCTGCAAATCAAGGCTTTGATACCATGTTAGAAACCAAGATCAGACATGCAAACCAAAAAACCTTCCACAGAAGAGAAAAATAGAAAAAGTGATCCGGTGGACATTTTTCAGTGAAAATTAGCGTCTCTGCTTTCCACCGCAGACCATCAAAGATCTCGGCCTCCGGGTTCCAACGAACTCCTCGAATCTGAGCAAAAGGAGTCCGCTTTGTGTTATGGCTACCAAACCTTCGGCCAACCAGGATCGTGGGGGCCCGTGAAGCAAAAAATGGCATCGCCAAAGTTATCGCTGGCATCATCACCGGCGGGCTTGTCGAAGATCGATTCCGGCGGCGTAAATGCTGCCTAAACCGGACATCGTGATGCAAGAGTTAATAATGGTCAAAGTTTTCGCTTGACTTGTCAGGTGGACCGCATTTGAGCGCCGACATACCGCTAGCCACCAGACCGTATGTAATGGCATATGGACGACCTCGCGTAACACGTGGAAGCAAGCAGAGTCATCGATTCCGACCAATCAGTTCACATCGCGTCATCCATACACGCTATTGATGACGCCGCTAATTCACCATTGGGTATGGCGAATCAGGCTTGGCCACGTGGCAGGCGAGTTGGCAGAAAGTACAGTCAGCATTCAAGTCAGCGCCACGTCATCATCGAGATAGCTCGTCAGAATGACACGTCATCTCCTAGTCAAATATTGCCGAACGCCGCCACGTAGTAACTATCTCGCATGCCACGCTACCAAATTGCTCTCTACAGACGGGTTAGTTCATTTTGCTGTAACGAGCCTAATTGGTTCGCATGGGGGCTCCTCGAACCATTAACCTTTTGTGATTCCTATCCGCTACGTTACCAACAGTCCACGAACGCACCGGGCTAACATAGATATATGGCGATTTTTGTTTTGGTTAAGATTTTGTTGGAAGTGAAATGGACGGCCGGGGTTTGGAACCCCGAACCGGCCGGGTAATAAAATCTTTAGCCGCCACTAAGCCACCGAACTTTCTTTGTATTATATTGGCATCGGTTTATTTTAATGAGTGAGTTGAAACCGAATGCCATAAAATAATGCTACACCCCTAAATTTATAAAAATTAAACAAACAAAGATCCTTTCAGAGGATTAAAATCAACTTCCAAAACAAAATAAGCCCGGGAGTTAAAAACTAAAAGGGCTTAAATTTGTTATTATTTGTATAAATGGGAGATTTATAAAGATTTTATGTATTTTGGAGAGATAAGTGGAATATTTTGTAAATCAATTGGTTAAAGGCCAATTTGAGAAAATTTTATGTATTTAAAGGGGGCTTGAGGAGAGAGTTGATATCGAAGTTTTTTTCAGGTGACGAAGTCTTGAAGCTGTGGAGATAATCGAAAGAGAGGTCTTGTAGAGATTCCATTCTTGCACGTCAGAGCGCTGTTATGCTGCCGAAGTGCTTGGAGAATGATTGTGGTGCTTTGTAATTGATTTTGGAGTTAATCGGATCGGTCTCTCTATTGGAGTGGACCCGGAGACGTAGTCACTTTCGTGACGAACTCTGTTATCAAACGTTGTTTGCACTTCTCTTCTTCTCTCTCTTTCTATCTCTCATTTCCTTCCTTTCTGTTAAATCACCTTGTTATTACTTTCATTATGTTATTTCCTTAAGTTAATTTTGATTTAATTGACTTGAAATAATCATTGTAAAAGCATTGTAAAAGTTAAGCATTTAAATACTGCAATCTAGTCTAGATCCTATACAGATCAAGTTGGTATCAGAGCTTTTGGGTGACTATTATTGCAAATATTGGCTTTTCACCAACAGAACCGCATTCTGGCAGAAGGGCAAGTCGCACTTTGATCCCGAAGATCGAAGTTGAACATTTCCAAAGATGTCGGGCTGAATGGAGGTTCCTGAAGAAATTAGAGAGCAGGAGTTTCGAAGAGCATTCCTTGAGATGAAGGCAAAGGTGGACATTCTTTTTCAGGAGAGACAAGAACGGAAGGAACGTGAAGAAGGTTCGTCGAAGCAAGAAGATAGCAAAGACATGAAAGGGAAACAACATGGAGATGGTGGCAAGCAACCAAATCACCCCTTTTCTTCTTCTCCTCCCTCTTCTCCTTCTCCTTCTTCTCCATCTTCTCCTCATTCTATTTCTTCTAATCCTTTCAAGAGTGGGTATAAGCCTAAAATTAAACTGGATGTAAAATTTGACTTGCCTAAATATTGTGGTGAACTTAATGCTGAAAAATTGGATGATTGGATTCAACAAATTGAGGTTTATTGTAGAGTCCAGAACCTATTAGATGATGTTGATAGGATCCAATTAGCTACTCTTCATTTAGGAGGTACAACCTTAACTTGGTGGGAGAGTAAGTCTAAGGCAGAAGTTTCACAACATGGTAGAGTTAGTTTAACTTGGGCAGAATTTATTAATGCTCTTAAGAAGCAGTTTTATCCCCTAGGACATATGCAGCAATTAATGATGGATTGGCAAATGTTTAGGCAAGGGAAAGGTCAAACTGTCCAAGAGTACACCCATGAATTTAGGAAAAGGTCTATTGCTTTGAATGTTCCTTCGTACACCCAGGACACTTTGTTGAAGTACACAGGAGGTCTGCATTCCTACCTTAGGCATTCTATTTATTTGGAACCCTTGTAATCCGATGAAGGTCCGCTCAAGCTACACACTTAGGATTCAAGGGTAAAGGATCATTTATTGATAAGTTTGATAATGATGTAAAGAAATCTCTAAGAATGCGCAAAAGTAGATAGGCGGAAAGAAGGCAGCTACAGTCAAGAAGGATGAGAAACTTTCTTGCACTCATTGTGACAAGGAAGGTCATGATGAAGATCACTGCTGGAAGTTACATCCTGAACTGAGACCTAAGTGGGCTCAGAGATGTAATCAAAAATAGAAGGGTAAGGACAAATCCACAAATGTTGTTATGGATCTTGGTTCAGATTCAGATGATGAGACTAAGATAACAGCGATGGGTCTAAAAGGTAAAACCTCTATTTCTGGTGTTTCTGTTGGTAGTTGTGATTCTACTTCTACAGTTAATGATTTCTCTGAAGATGTAAAAAGGAATGAGCTTTTCCATTTAAGGGTTGGTGCTAAGAACAGTAAAATCGATGCACTCATAGATAGTGGTTCTCAAGTGAATTTAATTTCTGAAAGTGTTGTAAAGAACTTGGGGTTAAAAACTACACAACATAAGAAACCTTATCCACTAGGTCGGATTTGTGAAAATGATAAGTTGCAAGTAAGAAAACAATGCACCTTAAGATTTGCAATCACTAGTAAATTTGTGGATGAAGTACAGTTTGATGTAGTTCCATTGGATCTCTGTGGGATAGTGCTTGGTAGCCCTTACTTATATGACAGGAAAGCTATATTCTACAGGGAACAAAATCATTATCACTTGTTTAAGGATGGCATTCAGTATATTGTACATTCTCACAGGATTAAGACTAATCAATCTTTTGCAAACACAGGGCAGTTGAAGAGGGTAATTAATGCAAGTAAAGAGTTAACTCTTTATAACCGCCAAGACAGGCCTACACTTTGAACTTGGAGAAGCAACCGCAGTCGATGTTGCAGGATGCAATTCGGGCAGTACATCATATGAGAAAACGATGCTTGTTACTGATGGATCCTGATACAAAAATGTTCTTGTTGTAAAGGATCATATTGTTGTTGACTTATTCTCCTTCATTTCTACATTGGTTTTCAGCTTGATGCTAGTCAATTTTTGTTGGTTAGCGGCTATGGCAATTGATGGAGATGTTTATGGAAGTGATAACAATATGTTTATGTTCAACAATATTGTTGCAGTCTTCATTGTGCTTGTGAGCCAGGTTTTCAGATGTACAGAGGATACAGGACAAGTGGGGAGGCCAAGTCTTCACTTAATGTCAGAGTAAATGCCACTTTTGGAGGTCCAAAAGGTCTTCAGTGGGGAGGCCTGATCCGGTGGACATTTTTCAGTGAAAATTGAAGTGTCTCGTTTCTCTCTAGAATCTGCACCATCAGAAAGATCTCAGCATCCTGGTTCCAACGCAACTCGAATGGAGCAAAAAGGAGTCCGTTTGTGCAAGTTATGGCCAGTCAAACCTTCGGTCAAACTAGGATCAGGGGGCGTCCAGGAAGCGAAAAAAATGGAATCGTCAAAAGTTGTCAAAGTTGGCATCATCACGAAGGGCTTGTCGAGACGATTCCGACGGCATTCGTTTCGTCGAAATCCGACATCGTATGCAAGAGTTATCAATGGTCAAAGTTTTCAGTTGACTTGTTGAGGTGGACCGTACAGATGCTGACGTCAGCAGTCAGTCCGTACTGTACGGAATACATATGGACGAATTCGGGCAGAACACGTGGCGGCAGAGTCATCGTACGGACCCAATCAGGTGCTGACACGTGTCATCCATACACACGTCATTGATGACGTCAGCAGTCCAGTCATTGGGTATGGCGAATTGGGCTTGGACACCTGGCAGGCGAGTTGGCAGAAAGTACAGTCAGCATTCAAGTCAGCGCCACGTCATCATCGAGATAGCTCGTCAGAATGACACGTCATCTCCTAGTCAGCGTTTTCGTTGAATCAGTTTTTGCCACGTGGCACCATCTCGGCATGCCACGTGGCCAGTCAAATTGCTCGGCGGACGGGCTAGTTCATTTCGGTTGCAAAATTTGTTTCAACTGCCCGCAAGGGGCTCGAACCATCAACCTTTGCATTCCTATCCGCGCGGGTTACCAAGAGGCCACGCAGCGACCGCTAACATAGATATGGTGGATTTTTGTTTTGTTAAGATTTTGTTGGAATTTGTTTTTAAAAATGGACGGCCGGGGTTTGGAACCCCGAACTGGCTGGGTAATAAAATATTTAGCCGCCACTAAGCCACCGAACTTTCTTTGTATTATATTGGCATCAGTTTATTTTAATGAGTGAGTTGAAACCGAATGCCATAAAATAATGCTACACCCCTAAATTTATAAAAATTAAACAAACAAAGATCCTTTCAGAGGATTAAAATCAACTTCCAAAACAAAATAAGCCCGGGAGTTAAAAACTAAAAGGGCTTAAATTTGTTATTATTTGTATAAATGGGAGATTTATAAAGATTTTATGTATTTTGGAGAGATAAGTGGAATATTTTCAAATCAATTGGTTAAAGGCCAATTTGAGAAAATTTTATATATTTAAAGGGGGCTTGAGGAGAGAGTTGATATCGAAGTTTTTTTCAGGTGACGAAGTCTTGAAGCTGTGGAGATAATCGAAAGAGAGGTCTTGTAGAGATTCCATTCTTGCACGTCAGAGCGCTGTTATGCTGCCGAAGTGCTTGGAGAATGATTGTGGTGCTTTGTAATTGATTTTTGGAGTTAATCGGATCGTACTTTTGGAGGCGGACTCCGAGACGTAGGGTCACTGGTGGATCTAACTCCTCAAGTATCAACCTGCTTGCACTTCTCTTCTTCTCTCTCTCTTCTTTCTCCTTTCCTTCCTTTTGTTAAAATCACCTTTGTTATTACTTCATTATGTTATTCTTTGCTAATTTTGGATTTAATTGACTTGAAATAATCATTGTAAAAGCATTGTAAAAAAGTTAAGTACTTTAAATACCGCTAATCTAGCTTAGATCCTATACATCACTCCTATAAATTTCTAATTTCATCGTATGCCCCTGTGATTCATCAGTATCCATTGAAGATGACTGCAAGACCTTACCTTGTTAGTCGGCTTTATCAACTTTAATTTCCTCCAATTTGCATTTTGAAATGATTGTCTATTACCGCTGACATCTAATACATTGCACCAATCACCCATGACAATTTTAACACTACATTCTCATTTTAACAACGACCTCCCCATAGTCCCTTTGTGAAAGCATTGTAAAGCTAAGCATTTAAATACCTAATCTAGTCTAGATCCCATACAGATCACTCCTATAAATTTCACTTCATCGTATACACCTCGTGATTCAAGATCCATTGAAGATGACTGCAAGACCTTACCTTGTTAGTTGGCTTTATCAACTTTAATTTCCTCCAATTTGCACTTTGAAATGATTGTCTATTACCGCCGACGTCTAATACATTGCACCAATCACCCATGACAATTTTAACATCATGATTTCATTTTAACAGTGACCTCCTCATAGTCCTTGTGAAATTTGGACCTTCGAGAATTCTGAGTGTTCGTGGAATTTGGGTGTCTCGGGAAATTATAGGACTTCGGGAAATTTCATGACTTCGGGAAATTCCATGACTTCGGGAAATTCCATGTGAACCAGATTTCCCAAAAAGGCCATCCTCGCGCGAATTCTACCAACACTCAGAATCCCAAGCCTCATTCCTTTCAGAAGATCCATCATAGGACGGATTACCCGAACCATTGTTTCCTTGTAAAATCCATCTAGGCGTAGATTTCCTGAATTCATGCTCCCAAACTCTATATTTCATTAATTTCTCATAGATTTCTTGAGTCAATCTTATCATAATATCATGAATTATGCGAATTCCCCATATCTTCCTTTGCATGACGTTTCTTTGCTTATTTAGATCTAAACGCCAACTTGTGATTGCTAGATATATAATCAACTCAAATCCAAAATCCGCGAACCTCTCACTTCATGAACTTTTCCTTCACACTGCTTCCTTTAATTTTGAAGCCCTCCTTATCTCACACAGACTAATTCTCCTTTTCCTTGTTGTCATACAATTCAAACCTTGTAAATATTTATGTTGTCCACATCAGGAAAACCTCTTTACTGGAAAAATTCACCTTAGGATGAAATCCCCTTCATAAATTGTGCTCTCATTTCAACTAAGAATATATATTCATTGCTTTCTCTTAAGGGAAAGAAACATGATGAGTTGTACATTTCCTACAAAGCATGATTAGTACCCAAATGAAAACCTCAATCTAAAATAATAGGTGACATGATCAAATTGCACTTGAATATCAAAAATTACAAATTGTTGTTATATCATATGAATTAGAATCCACGATGAAATGCATGAAGATTCAACTCTTGAATCAATGCCCGGTTCAGCTTAAGAGAAATCTAAATTGGAAACCAAAGAAGCGAAATGTGTAAAAAGATTCTAAAACATGCACACACATATATATAAAACCAAATTTCTGGTATGATTGTGCAATAGTGATTGAAAATTCCATTTTCCAAGATAGCATCAACAATGATGGGAAGATAAATTAATCTCAAGAACCTTAGAATTTGCATGACGAATCAAATCAAGCATATAGGTTCC
>VDFB02016831.1:0-13998 GCA_007258455.2 Sequoia sempervirens | reverse complement strand
GTGGAGAATATATTACAACCAATAAGGTGACCATATCACCCAGATTTTAGGAATTATTGGTCCAATGTGTTTCAATTTTCCATTGATTTATTTTATGAGGCATATGTAATTAATAGTTTTTCCATAACAAACTACGTGTTTCCAATGGACTAATTAATATTTTCTCCTGGAATCTTAGAAGAGTGTATTAAATCACCCACATATTCACCAATACTATTAAAATAGCATTATGTATTAGGACACGTTTCACCAACATCATTAAATGTTCATTGCACGTGAGGACCCATTTCACTAATAAAATTTATAATAATTGTGTATGAGGACCCATTTCATCAATAACATTAAAAAATAATTACGTTTGAGGACACATTTCCCCAATTGCATAAAAAAATAATTGTGTGAGGACCTATTTCACGAATACTATGATAAATCAATGCTAATCATAGGGTCATAATCACCTTGAAAATTACAACGTATGTGTTCCTTCGAGGTTTGATTTTCCCAACATTTAAATGGATCTCTTAATCGCATGAGATTTTCCAAATTTTTACAATACCATTTACAAATCCTGTGAAATTTTCCAAATATATGGATTGATATAAATACAATTGAAACTCTAATTTATTCTTACACATTTTGTTTAGTTCTAAACTTGTGAGCTCTTAATTCAAAAGTTGGACTTGGAATCTTGATCATAGGAAAGTTTTAAACTTACAACTACAAACATTGTTGCATTAATGAATAGCGAGTCAATGAAAACCCAAAGGTAAGTGATCATTTCTTCATAGTGGTACAATAATTTTTTATCTTTTTTCCATTCTTGCTTTAATCTTAAAGATGATATTAAGTAGGGAATGGGATTTATATTCTATGTCATTCTTAAATAAGAAGAATTTATTTTGTAACTTGTTTTGTGAGAGATCAAGATGTTGGGAAGCAAGTGCAATAAGAGTAAGACTCCTCAGGGTGGTGAAGGGAGGCCATCAAAATGCCCAAAATGTAGAGTTACTCTAAAGTATTACTTTGGAAATGTTTCTGATCCATTAGATCAAGATGGAACCACATCATCAACTCTTGCACCAAATAGTAATGAAGAAGGCATTGGAAATACCTCACTAGAATATGGGATTGAGTTGATTGAGTTAGATGAGGACAAAAATGTTGCAGAAGATGTTCCAAGGAATACCCAGATTAGCTAGAATGAGTTAATTGACCTGGATGAAAATGTTGGCATTGTAGATGATGTTGCAAGGAAGAGGAAAAGAAAATCCAAATAAAAAATGGGGCACAAGTGGGATATGACAAGGAATTTGCATATTGATTGGGTGTCAAAGTACCCATTCATTGAACTAGTCGAGAATGAAAACAAAGATGAACCTCCAACATAATGCAAGTGTAAGATTTGTAGTTGGAAATATAAAAGAGACAAGAAGTTGCAACTAAAGATTGACCCTATAGAAAATCATATTGGTAAAGTTTATGAAAAAAAAATCATGGATGGAAAGGAAAAATTAGTAGTAAGATGGAAATCAAAAGAAGAATGTCTTCATGTTAAGTATGCCCTAGAATATGATGAGAATATGCAAAGAATGGTGAAGCTTGTTGTATGTGAAGGTTCAATTGAAGCTCAATTTGGAAAGATATGATAGGAGCACAACTAGAAAAAAATATTCAAATGAGTGTTTTTTTACATATTTGTCCAAAGGGTGTCCTCTGATAGACTACCCACTTGTCAATGAGCGCTAGATAGGAATGGGAAAGTTGTCTTGCTGAGGTGGAAAAACAAGATTTACAAGAGAAAATAAAAGATTCAACCTTCATTGCATTATCTTTAGATGAAGTTACTACGATACATAATACTTCTTGGGTATGTATGCATGTGTATACTATACACCAACATGTCTGCCAACCTCATCTACTCTATGTTCATGAAATGAAGGAGAGTTTGACATCACAAAATCTATTTGAATTAGTTAATAAATATTTGAGTGAAATTGGAGGTATGGATGACTTCACAATTTCTAAAACTTTGGTGTGTGTAGGAGCTAATGGAGCTTCAATAATGCAAGGTCATAGAAATGGTCTTTGCATAAAGTTACAAATTGCATGTTCACCATACATGATTGGCATCACATGGCCTAAAAAATTAATTTAGCATTTAAAGTTGTAAGGAAGTTTCCTCGAGTATCAAAATTTGAAAATCTAGTTTGCAATCTCTATTCATACTTTTGTCGAAGTCCCAATTTTTTTGTAAAATTTCAAAAAAATTGATAGAATAATAGGAGGAAACAAGATTCTTAAGGATGTTTATACCGGATGGATCTCCTTGCATGGACTAGCACAACTGGTTTTTTAGAATATCAATCCCTGATTGGATTAATGTATGAACATTGTCACATAGTAGACAAAGCTCCTAACCTCTTACTTAGGTTAAGCAATATAGAGACACTCTTAACTTTATTTACTCTTCTTCCCATATTGGATGAAATGAACAATCCTATGAAAAAATCCTAAGATAGAACTATGTATATTTATGAATATACTAAACTACGTAGAATGGCTTGCATGACCCTCGATAATCTATATCTATCATATTATCTATTTCAAAGTCCAAAAATTTGTAAGCTAGTAGTTAATTATAGATTTGAACAATCCTAAAAGTTATTTACTATTTAATGCAAGCGAGAAACTATGTGTCTTTGTATGTAAATTTGAGATACCAATGCACTATTGTACAATGGTCAGGTGCTCTACCAGAGAAGTACTTGTTACAAAGGAAGCTTTTAATGGCATTGTCAAATTTGTAAGTGGTATTTTAAAATCTATTGAAAAATCTCTTTCCTCAAAGATTCTTGAACGATTCCCTCAAGATGAAATACTTGAATTTGTGTCTATTATGTATCCTCAATTTTGGATCCCATGAAACCAACACAACCTAGATTTTTTTCATAAAAAATTAATTACCTTGGCTAAATTTTTTTCGAAAAGTTCAAAATATAATGGATAAAAAATAGGAGGAATTATAAGTGAAACTAAGCTTAGAGAACAAGCTCTCCATTTTGCAACAAGTATGATTGAATAGTTTGACTCCATGGAGAATCCCATGCAAGTGCGATCAATAACAAGAGTTTGGAAAACCTTTGGTCAGAGTGAAATATTTCATGATTCATTATCAGAATATTTTAAACTTTCTAATTTAACAATGATATTGGAGTTAGTGGAGGATGAGAGAGTTTTTAGTGAATTGGGGTTTTTGAAATCAAAGATAAGAAACAAACTAGATAAGAATTTAGAAAATTGCTTGAGGATGTATGCAACTAGGTACAATGTTTAAAGTTTTCCTTTTGAAAGGACACTCACAATTTGGAAGTCCATATGTGAAAGAAGAGGGTTGTGCAACACTTCAAACATTATTGGCAGTGACACAAATGAAAGTGGCACAATGAATGTTGAACTTGAGATGCAATTAAGCGAATGTATGTAGGGAAAAGAAAATGAAGACCAGACTAAGAGTCAAGACGTCTCTCAATCTCATCATCAAAGTGAGGACCAGGAGGTGAATTGGGAAATGAAAGAGATTTAGCAGTTTTAGGTATTTATACTACACTTCATGAATCAAATTCCAAACAGTCGTTGACGATATTTTATATTATATTCCATGAATTTATGAATCAGATTGAATAAATTAACATACTACTATTTTCCACTGTTCCAAATTTCCAATATAGAATCTAGATTCTAAATTTTAATTGTTCATGGATTTAATAGTTTCTAGGTATTTAAATTTTATATTACATTTTATATTCCAAATTATAGTTGATATTTTGTACTGTATTCCATGAAATTATGAATTACATTGAATAACTTAACATATTATTAATATATTTTAATTGTCATATTGATAAGTTTTACATGTACTCAATGATTCATCATTCAACTCAACACTTAATAGCATATTAACAACAATAACATATACAACATTAGCAACCAATTAATGTGTATCTAGTAGTAAAACCAGAGCTTTTATTCAATTGAGCAAACAAATAATATAGATAATTGAACACATTAATGAATTTGAATTTTAAATATTAATTTTCAAATGAAGGAATACATATAAAGGCAATGCAAAATCTTGTTCAAAGATAACTCTGCACTAACTTGAGTTGGAAACTCATATTATCAAATCATTCTATCAGCTTTTGTAGCATGCTCCATTGTTCATTTGATGGAAGTGTCATTTATTGTAATTAATAGTGTCTGACTTGAAAATTTGTTAACAATTCATGATTGAAATTGGAACTTGAATTGAATGTTTCAATCAAAGTTGCATTCAAGGTTATCAATGGTTTGATGAAATCTGAATAGTTTGCTTCATCAGGGTTTTGAGGAAACTGGTCTAAATCAATCTTGTATCCTCCATCTTATTTCTAAAATCATCCTTTCCAATGAATAACTCAATTGTGTCAAAATTCTTTGGCAAACCAAGCTTTGTCAAGTTCCTTACCTTTTTATCTAGCTTCTTCATCTTTTTTGTAGCTTAATCCAAAAATTCATTTGTTTCACCTATTCTCAAACACTTTTGAATGATAGATGACACCTTCATCAAGGCATCAATCCATTCATTAATTCATTTTGATTTCAATTCATTTCCATTGGCTTTGTAGACTATTTGCAAACTTCAATTTGGGCCAATGATTGTCTTTTGTGCTTGGTGCACTTACACAAATATTTGTAATAGATCCCATAGGGTGTAATGAAAGTATCCTCTCCCCTTGCACTTCATGCGATCTTGGGTGAAGAGAAATCATTGCATCTTATTTTTTCTTTTGTAGTAGGGCCTACCAACTGAGACACATCCTAATGGAGAACCCATTGGTGACCCAAAGCAGTTTTTCCCTCGGGATGCTATATAAAAGGATAAGATGAAAATCAAGTCCAAACTATCATTAGCCTTCATCATACAATCACAGTCTGAAAGGGGAAGCTACCCACATGCATGTGAGGTATTTTGTTATAGTACCCTAGTAAGGTTGGTTAAAGCTTTAATTGGCTTTTTGGATGCTTGTGAGGCAGTAAGTCCCCGAGTTGTGACTAGACACCTTCTTAGTAGCCCCCATTATTGATTGATTTTTATTGGTGTCACTTTTTCCCAAAAGTTACTCACCATAAGGCTCCCTTGAGTTGAGACAGAAATCCCCAGCTTTGTATAAGCTACTTGTAGCTTTCCGAGGAGAGGGTGATTTGGGTTATCCTTCCATTCCAAGAGGCCCCTACTTTCCCTTCTCTCGCAAAGACAAGAGTGTGCACACCCATCTTAGGTTTGTTTACATTTGCATCAATGGAGATTCCAAGTGTGGGCATAAACATCGTGTCATTGGCCATTAACCTTAGGGATAGGAAGTGCTTGACTGTTTTTGATATGTGTTTATACTAGTGGAAATTGGGGTGAATAACCCTCGAACATACACATGTGCATTCCAAAAATTTCACAAGTCAATAGCCAAAAATCTATTTTCAAAGTGTTTTCTATGTTTTTAGAGTGTCCTCAATCAAATTGAAACATCTTTCCAAGAATAAAAACCATTCAAACCATCAAATTTCAAATCAAATCACTATTCACCACATTTGATCAAAACAGACCCGCAATTGAAAATTGAGATACATTTGTTAAAAAGAGAATTGCAATTGAGATTCAGCATCACATTTTCTAAACAAAAACCCACATCTACTATTATCCATCGCATTTGATAAACAATAAACTGCATCTATAAGAAACAGTGAAGTGCACTTGCCAGAAACAGTGAACCATAATTGCCTGATTATTAGAATTTAAAAAAATACTTGTCCAATCTTAGTCCTAATCATCTTGATAGTGATCTTATCATCAAAACATTAGAATTGTAGAGTTTGATTAGTCCATTCCATTGCTTTCATCTAGGTTGCCTCACATTTAGGTTGCAATATTCATCCTTGCATAATTAGTTTTAGGTCATCCTTAGCTATATGCACCTTGTGGAATTCAGACATAGGAAGCTTATCAAACCTTTGGACAATCCATGTTCATTTATTCATATTCTCATTGACCTTTATCTTTTTATTTATCAATCATCATCATCATCATCCTTTTCAAAATTGGGTCTCAAACTTACGTCTTAGTTTAGACTCACCTTGTCAAAACATCATCCTTTCAACATTGGTCTTCACAAAGGTCAAATTTGGTTTGTTATCTTGGATCAACATAGCTTGGTTAGAATCCTTTTTCTTAGGTATAAAAGGTCCATATCCTTAATACCATTTGGCATCCCTTAGTCTCATTTAACTTTGTTTGCATACCATATCCTTTGGTCATAAGGTCATTACCATCCTTGCATTATCATTTTGCATTCTTATATATCCCAAAAATACCAAAAACATAGCTTAGTCTCATACCATCTCGCATTACCACCTTGCATTATCATCCCCTTCAAATTGTAAGTCTTACATGACCAAAACAAGATCACGAATGAAAAGAAAGGACATGGATTAATTCTTCAAGTGACCTCTTTTCTAGTTCCATTCAAGGCATAAACCATGAATTAAATTCAAACCAATCCTCAACACCACAAAGAGAAACACCAAATACATTTGACAACCTTGGTTTAATTGAGTTCAAAAAACACTTATCTCCTAAAGAAGTCGAATGAGTCTCCCAAGATCCTAGGATTGTGTGCATTGTCGATGAGCTTGTTAGTGTTGATCCCAATAAATTCTTTTATGCATTACCTAAGAAAGGTTCCAAAATTCCTTCTGAATTTGATGTTTCAACAATTGTGGAGGGAGCTACATAAACACAAAATCAAAACACCTTCTCACTAGGAATGTAATCCTTGTAATAAATGTTTACTACTTTACCACTTGGAGTAACAACACACATTGCAAAAACTACACATATTCCCAATCCTCCAACATTTAGAGCTAAGAGAAATCATGCCACATCACAAGGAAAAACTTTTACATTTGGTGGACCATTTGCTTCATCATCAAGCTCCATTGGTATGACATTCACAAATCCTTTTGGAACTAAAAACACTATACCATCAATTAGTGAAAATCAAAACCAACCAAATAAATCAAGGAGAATTCATATTGTTCCACGAAAAGTGCCAAATCAATTTCAAAACACAAATCAAGGTCCAATACCTCAATTTCAAAACACAAATCAAGGTCCAACACCTCAATTTCAAAACAAAAATCAAGGTCCTAAACCTCAATTTTAAAGTACCAATAAATGTCCCACATTTCAATTTCAAAATGTCACATTGAACACCAACATGACCTTTGGGATTCCTCAAAATCAAAACCAACACCAATACAACATTTACACATCAATATCAACAAGGAAATCAAATCCATGCACAAAGTGTTGACCAAAATACAACATTCGACCATTTAGACAATCTCAACACTAACACCAATGCCATCATGCAAAATCAACCAACATGACAACATCTCCGTAGACACCTTCATGCAAAAATATATAGGAAATACAACAAATGACAAACATGCAATTGGGGAACAACAAAAGACATATTCTATGGAGGAATTGTGTCCTTATCCATTTGATAGAAATTATACATGCCACCTTTTTCCCCTCACTTTACTACACCAAACTTTAACAAGTATAAAGGGAAAGAGGATCCAATGGAACATATATGAGAATTTAACACGACATGTATGGATATTCGCTTTCGAGCCCACATATTTGATGAGACTATTTCCATGAAGTCTTGTAGGACATGCTCTAGAATGGTTTGCACACCTTTCTCTAGGGATTTGACATGGGGTGATTAGCTGAAAGATTCATTAATCACTTTTCCTACAATATAGAAAGTGACACGACCCTCGCAAAACTGTGCACAACTAAACAAGATGAGGGAGAGTCACTCACATCATTCTACCAAGATGGTGAAGCATGATAGCAAGTCTCCTTGCCACGTACCTAAGAAACAACTAGTTCCTATGTTTGTGGAAAATCTTATCACATAATTGATGATCCAACTCCAAATCCAATGCTACACAAATTTTGAAGATGTTATTGAAAAAGGTGTCTTTATTGAGAAAGTTCTTGTGGTGAAAGGACTAATCAAAATTTCCAAAGAAACCCCAAAGGCTAGTAATGACAAAGACAAATTCTAGTCTCAAAATGAAAATGTCACCAATGGTAGGGCCATTGATGCTAAAGTAGTAAACAAAGGTCACTCCACCATTCATATCAAAGGGCCATCCACATCAAACACTCAAAGACCCAACACTGCTCAAACAATGAATGTTATCCAAAATAACCAACAACGTAGAGGACCTCCACACACCAAAAGAACATACACCCCCTTGGGAGAACCCATCAAATTAGTTCTAAAGACACTTTTATAGTCAAATGTCATTCAACTTCCTAACGTAAAATCATATGAACCAACATTAGTCAAACCTAGTTGGTGGAATGAAAATGAATACTATGAATATCACTAGGGTAAAGGACATAAAACATCTTCATGTTGGACACTCAAAAATATCATCTAAGGCATTATTGAAAAGGGTGACATTTCAATAGACAACTCATAAGGAAAAGCTAATGTTGATCATACAATATTCAAAGATCCTTTATAGGACCATGGGAAAGGGAAAGCCTCTAGTTCAGGTAACAATAGTGCTAATTATACCAACGTTTCACATGACTAAAATATCACATTAATCACATTCGAGCCCATGATAGTCATGTGGCCACCATCACCATTAATAATAAAAATTTAGAATGTATTGTCACTACCCGTAGAGATAAAGTGACCTTGCAAGGGGCCACTTCTAATCCACATCCAAAAATTCAGTATAATCTCCTTGATCTTCTAGGAAAGACTTTTGCACAGATATCTATTCTTGAACTGCTTTGTATATCCCCAAAGCATAGGGACATTCTAGATAAAGCTTTGCAAGACACATTTGTGCCTTCTGCTTAAATGTCAATCAATTTCAGGCCATGGTAGGATGCCTAACTACCCCTCACCATGTCACATTCACTGAGCAAGAATTTTCCACACAAAAGCCAAATCATAATGATCCCCTACACCTTGAAGTCTACATTAATAAACATAAAATTAGACGAGTCTTGGTAGATGGTGGAGTGAGTATGAAAATATGCACACAAAATTTGGTCCCTACATTGGGGTAATCTAAGGCTTGCATAGATCAAACTAAGACAATTGTAATCAAGGCTTATGATGATGTTGAGCATTTGTCCAAAGAATTAATTTCACTTCCTGTAAGGGTTGGACCCACCATTCAAAACACAATGTTCCATGTCTTGGATCTATACTTGCCTTGCAATCTTCTTCTTGGTTGCCCATGGATTCATGCCATGAGGGTTGTACCTTCCACCTATCAACAATGCCTTAAGCTTCCTCATAATGGCATTGAAATTACCATTCCAATTGATCCTAATCCTTTCCAGTATTGTGCTAACTTGAGAGGAACTATAAAGGTACAAAAAACCCACATACTAAAAATAGTATTCCAAAAAGCACTGCTTATTCCAAATAAGGAAAGTAAAGCATATATTAAATAAATTAACTATAATTACACAATAGCAAGTTACAGTAATGAAGTTCAAATTTAATACACTAGAGAGTGTTACACTTCATTTGCATACACCAAAAAGGGGTGTTACATTACATCTGTTTCAATGTTACTGGTATAGGTTTTGCATCAATACAACAATTACAACCATGAAGATAAATATACATTTATAGTTTGGCTAACCAAGCCATACAAGAATATAAATAAGTATATCCATAATGAATCATATAGCATAAGTATCTCTATCCTCAACCGCCATGACTCTAAAGGTCTTTTGTAAGCCAAGGCCAAGAGTGAGGTTAAGGCATTTTTTCCACCCAACCACGAAGTACTGGACTTCCCTAGGTTTCTTCCTAACACGAAGAAAGCATTGACCTTGCACGAGGAGCCTAGCAGTCTGGAACGGTATAAGTAGGAGGGAATCTTTCAATGAGTGCCTGATGCCTATATGCATTCCTAAACTAGAATAACTTAATACTTGCATATAGGATGTGGGAGAGACATATATAACATATAATCTAGGATTTTCACAACCATCTATTTCAATGGTTCAGTAGCTTGGCCAAGCAATAATAATCAATATGGTAATTTAGAAAAAGTAAATTACCATCTCTAGGAGCCCACATTTGGCATCCTGTCCCATAAGTAATTCCATAGAAAGAATAAATATTGCATCTCATAAGTTTGTTTAAGTTTTCAAGCATTCACTAATCAAAGAGTTCTTTTAGAAACACATTTTAACTCCAAAGTTCGTTATATTGGTTTTCATGTCCATCCATATTTACAATCCAACGAAAAGAAATAATCCATAAGAAAGATGAGTTGTTTATATTTAATTCTATAGCCAACATTTTACTCAATTCAACCAATTTACCTACATTCCAAGTGAAAATAGCAAATATGTGTGTGTGTATATATATATATACATATATACATATATACACATATATATACATATATATATATATATGTATGTATATATATGTATATATATGTGTATATATATATATACATATATATATGTATACATATATACATACATGTATATATAATACATATATATACATACATATATGTATATATGTATTTATATGTCCTTCCTTTTGAGCACAAAAATTCTAATAATTCATTATTTAGAAACAAATTCCAATTTAAATGGTTCTATCTACAAATACAAATTTATATTTATATATTCAAGAGGAGCACTTGTCCATAACATATATACATGTATTTATTTACTACAAAAAATAAATCTTGCTTTTACACTTATATATATATATTCATATTCATAAATATTATATTTTACAAATAAGTAATAATTATAACTAGTGAAGATCTTATACAATTGTGTTATATCTTTGCTAGATATCTGATTGTATGTATACATACATACTTTTATACATACATACACTTATTATATATATGTATGTATATATATATAAATTTATTTACAAGTAGACAAATAAGAAATCACATCCAACGAATTTTCATTGCAAGTTTAAACACTGCGATCTACATATACCCATTTTTTCTAAACTGCAAATTGCATAAAAGACTAGCATGTTGGTTGTGAGAGAGAGAGGTGATAACTTCTCAAGGAAGCGTTGCTTGTGGAAGGGTTGTTGTCCTTCCACAACGCCCTCCTTGTACAACCGTAGGCTATAAAACCATTACATATAAATTTTTACAATATATAAAAACCTCTCTTTGCTTTTGGAATACAACGACTCAAGTATCATTTAAATTGTTTTCGATTTACTGTATAGTATAACATTTATGAGTATATCGATATATATATTATAAAAGATATAAATATATACAACCATGGTTCATAATTTTTCATACAAAAGATTGGTGATTTTTTTTACATCAAAATGCATAACTACAATCTTGGTACAAAATTAATCAAATTAATATCAAACAAAGAGGTTTATCCTTTCACCCAAAAACAGAGATTATTCCAAACATTTATTCACATAAACTGAGATTTAACATAAAAGAAATTGCATAAAAACCTGGTAAAGCACTATCATGTGTTGGCACTCTTCTTGTTCTCCTCTCTTTTCCACTATTCTTCTATTTTGCCCCAATTTTTCAACTCTACTATTCCTATTTTGTTTTTGTTTGTAGATTGAAATTTGAGGAAATGAATCTAGTGTTCTGAATGAATCTTTTGTTGTTGAGAGAATGAGAGATTATTCTCTTTTTATTATTTTCTTTCTTTCTTTTTTCTATCTTTGTTCTGCTTTGTTTTTGTTTTATTTTTCTAAACTTAAGTTATTTTCTTCTATTTTTCTATTGTTTTCTTTCTCATTATTTTTCTTTTGAAAATCTTGCTTTCTTTCAATGATTTATTTCAAAACTATCACATAAAACTTTTTTTTAATAACAACCATGATTTATTAGCTTGCATCACATTTATCCACAAAACAATAAATAACAATAATTTATTCTTTGAATAAAATAAAGAAATAAAATAAATGAAAACTATTTCTTCTATTTTTTATGTGCATTTAATTTTACCACTAATTAATTTAATAACCAACTATATATAGTAAGAAGCAATATAATATGATTAATTAAATGAAACTATATGATTACTAAGTGTTTATGTGTGCGAGAGAGACCATTCCATCTTAACCCTGCTAGGTAGCTAGCCTCCTCTACCTTAACTACACCCTTGGTCTTCGACAACCTACAACTCATGAAAACTCAGGCACCCATTAATAGATTAGTGTCCAAAAATAAATCGAAGCAATATAATTTATCATTCCAAAATAACATTTTCTATATTGCATCACTTCAAAATAAAATAATATTCATTGTATTTCATCTTTTTCAAAATAAAATAATAATTTACTTATTTCATCTTTCAAAATAACATAATATTTATTTTACCACACACAATTATTCATAAATCAGTTCCACATAAAGTAAATTCAAATAGCATCAAAGTCTGAGACGTGACATCCTTTACTGGAAGAGACATCGTCTCGATGTCTTATTACAAAACATCTACATAAAAAGTCTTATACATCCAGTATATATAATAAAAGTCATAATATGTAGAAATAAAAATGTATTAAAATTTCAGATGCGGAAATGATCTATCAATATCCTCCACATTCTCCTAGGTGGCACTATCCACCGAATACTAGTCCCACTGGACCCTATACTGCACAACATTGCAGTTTCACAACTTAATGTTGCACCTCTACAAAATCCTAGTGGGCTCCACTAGCACCACCCTTGGATCCTGAAACTGCAAAGTATGCCAATCATGCACACTACATACACAGTACATCTGCTTATACTTATGCATATAACAACACATGGGACAAATACCATCCAATTACATCCAACAGACATATGGCTCATTTTCCAGAGCATAAAAGAATGACATCACAACATTCAAGCATAAGGAAATTAATCACACTTTTGATGCCCACTGGATGAGGCATAAATCGTAGTCCATCATAGACACATACAAGCATAAATCAAGTATCACAATTTTGACAAAACACAACATATTCTCAAAAGATTAGTCCTCGTAACCAGCACTAGGTTGAGGACTCAAAAAAATAAACAAATCTCCAATGGTGCACCAACTAGGTCAAAACCAACCATCGTGCATACAACTCCCTTGAGACTAGGACACTCACTATCCATTTTCCTTTGATAAATCTGGTTTTGAACTTTCCATGCATATACACTTGTACCTTCTGTGTACTTCTCTCATTTCTATCATTATCTACATCTATTGCACTATCTCTTATTTATGTTCTATTGCCTCAATTCGAACTTGAATTACAATCTATACCTTCGTCTTACTTAGAATCATAATCTTTTTTATTCATCTTTTCCAAGTATCCTCCCATCCTTTCTTCCATCTCACTATAATATATTTTCCTCAACCAATCTACACTCATCCTTCTCTATCCTTCTAATTTTACTTCCATTACCAACTATTGGTTTGTTCTAGCTTAAATTACCATCCAATAAATTCCCTTATCCCTTCACAGTTCTGCAACACTTTTCTTCAATTATTAGCAATACACTCTATATGTTAACTCCAATCAAATCCTTCAACCTCATCTCTTCCTTCCATTTCCACACAAAACGCCTTATCTCAAAGATTTCCTACCTTCAAATTCTAGCATTATTATCTTGACCATTTTAGTCTTTTCATTCTTTCATTTCAACTTTGTGCTACTACAATATTCCACATCCTATCCTTCGTACAGTCATGAGGAATTTCTGTCCTATTCCCTTATCCATTCTAAAATATCTACTTTTGATTTAGCAATTCATGTTCCCAATATTTTTTCCACACTCTACCCTTTCACAACTCACATTTGACTTATATTCACATGAATTCTTATTTCCTTTGCT
>VDFB02016830.1:0-14372 GCA_007258455.2 Sequoia sempervirens | reverse complement strand
ACCAGTAGTAGACTTGTAAGTTCTAATATGCACCGTAATTTTATTATTATTTTACTTGTCCTTGCAATGGCATACCTCTAAGATGTAGGCATAGTTACCTCAAGATGCAGGGGAACAGTATAGGGACACCATTTCAAATCAGCATAATTTATGTAAAATTGGAAGATTCTCATGCACACTCTCATGTAGAATGGAAATGTCTATTCTTTATTATAAAATTCTATATAAATAAGGAAGAAGAGAGGCAGTCATTATGACCATGGTTTATTAAATTCTCTTGTTTTTCTTCTCACATGCATATCCTCTTTCTCTCTCTGTTTTCTGCCTTCATTGACTGTGTGTACAGTTTCATTGTATTTTCAAGTTTTAAATGCTTCTCTCTGGTAATAAGTAGATGTTCCATTATGAATGATTTTTTCTTGCATAAGGATGAAACCAGTGGTAGACTGTCTAAAAAGTCTTTGTTTGCTCCATTATGAATAATATTTTCTTGCACAAGGATGATACCACTGAGATGTAGGTATAGTCACCTCGAGACATGGGAATGGGTCCAGGGACACCATTTCAAAGCAGGGTAGGGAGTAAATGAACAAGGGTAGGATTAAATATATCTAAATATAGTCACCAAAAGGTGTGGGCATGGAGTCCTCATCCTTTTGCTAGAGTTTCCAGGTGGCTATGGGTGCAGGGTTTTTTTAGAATAATCTGAACATGAATATGTTCCTTGCTGCTGATGTTTATTTCATGATAAAAGTTGAGAGTTCTTGACAACACTTTTTGAGTCACTGAAACGAGAAGCTACAAAAATTATCACTCGATTCCATCCTCTATCAAGCGTAGCAAACATCAAGTAAAATTTTACCTTGTGCGAATTTGAAATTATATGTATATAACAAAGTCTACCAAACATTAGTATACTTAGGTAGAAAAAAGTAGGAATAGTACCATGTAGTAGACCGGCAGATAACTCAATAGTTCTAATGTTTAACCACCTACAGTTGAATCAAACGTTGGGCTGATTTCAGTAATAAGCATGTTGGATCTCCTCTGGACTTCCATTTATTAGTCAGGGAGCAAGATTGTTGTGCTCCACATGAAACATTCAAACTTCAATATATGATTGGAACTATGACTGCTGATATTGGAAAGGTTAATTATCCTTTATGATCATTTAGGTAGTTTCTTTGGTAATGCAATTCAAAAAGCATGGTATGATTTTTTTGATCTTACCCTTTGTGTATGGGATTCTTGTACATAAAAGGTTTAGTAAGTATGTTTTGTTGAATTAAAAGTCTATGTGCAAATGTAACATACTAGAAAACAAGCCATAAAAATGTTAAAAGAATGATATGCTTCAATATACATGAGCTTTGCCATTAACAAAATTAAATGAACTAGAGATGCCCTTCGAACTTTTAATTCTGCTGAGTCTTTCTATGACATAGCTTACAAATTCTATTTCCTGATCACATATGTATGTACGTATACATCATCTGATGATTATCAGATCCAAAACCTTCCCTAATAATCATCCAAGGAAATTCTTGTCCCCAAAATGATACGTGTTCTGTGATGATCCATACTCATACATGCCATCAAAGAAACCCTGTCATATCCCCTGTCAGTTCTAGAGCCTGGATTACAGTCCCCATGTGGCCACATATTGTTACATTCATAAGATTCATTCAAATTTTATTAAGTGAGACATTCATATCTCCAATGATCCAAATTTTGATTTTTTTAATTGCACTCCCATTTCAAGCAGCCGGGCTTTTGATAAAAATAATACCTTCTTGTTTTGTTTTTGGTGGAGCATTATTTATTTTTGTATTTAGTTTATTACTATATTGCTTTATATGCACCTATTTAGGATAACCTCATTTAGGTAGTTGTGTCAATCAATTATATGCCCATATCTTATGCATTTGATTGCCACTTATTTAGTTAGTGAGTCAATCAGTTGTCACTTGATTGCCATTTATCTAATCCTAGTAGAGTTACATTCCTACTATCACTAGTTAGCTTCACCTATTAGGCATGTCTAGCTTTAGTTTAGGTCCATCTATTATGGGTGTTAAGCTTTAGGTAGTTACCACCTTTTATGTATTGGCTTGCTTTATATAAGCATAGGGCTATTTGTATTATGGTACTTCCTTTATTTTGTTTAGAATACAATTTATTCTATCATATTGATTTTGTGTTATTGTGCTTTTCTTTACCATCCTTATTCTTGTGTTAATTTTTTTATATGGTATCAGAGTAGGATAGTGTCTAAGGATAGTCTTTTGGAAATTTTATTAAAGGAAATTTTGTATTTTCTCAAACATGAGTATGCTCTTCTCTCACATCCTTTAATGATCTAGAGAAACAAAAAAGTGTGAAAGAAAATACTAGATTCTTGGGGTTCTTGTTGTATCTTAACTTGTAGATACATTTTGGAGCTTCCTAAATTCAATTTGAGCTCGCCATTGAGTTCAAAGTGTTTGGAAAAGTTACTCTAGCCTATGATTTCATTCCAATTGGACACTAGAGGCTAGATCTATAGAGGTTTTTACTTGGGAGGTGCTTGCAAGATCTAACAACTACTTGAACTTTCTAAGCATTTTGGGGCAAAATTGACTCCACCATCACGTCTAGAAGGCCCAAAAAACTCCATATAAGGATTGTCAACTTGAAGATAGGAGTCTTTTGGGCAATTTTTTTTGGCAGGTTGTATGATTGTATGGGCATGGAACTTGAGAGATTTTTTTTCGTGTAGTTACCAAGATTGCAGCTGTCATGGTAATCACTGGTGGCCCTATCAACTACAATGGCCAACAAATTGTAGAGGTCATTGATAGCAATTGTCGATTTGAAGATAAGAGTCTTTTGGGCAATTTTTTTTGTAGGTTGTACGATTGTATGTGCATGGAACTTTAGAGATTTTTTTTCGTGTAGTTACCAAGATTGCAGCTGTCATGGTAACCACTGGTGGCCCTATTATCGACAATGGCCAACAAATTGTAGAGGTCACTGCTAGCAATTACAGTGACCTCTAATGGTTATAGTAACCTCTAGCAATTATGGTGACCTCTAGCAATTATTTCTACTGGTCACAACCGCATTCTCCAAATTGTCTCCACCGTTTGCTTGCGTTGTCACTTGTGTGTTGTTCCATCACCATCACTGTGCCATCAGATTATCGCTGCCTTGTAGAGTCACTTGAGTGTTTCCCATTGACCACTAGGGATTGAATTTGACCCCCTCCAAAGGCCTTGAATTCTATAGGCCATAACTTTCACTTGGTAAGTTGGAATTTGACAAAAAATTGTTTTGAAATTGTTCAAAATTTTTCCTTGAATTCAATAGGCCATAACTTTCACTTGGTAAGTTGAAATTTGATGAAAATTTGTTTTGAAGTTGTTCAAAATTTTGCAAGGAATTTAAATTTGTGATATGTTTTTTCCTTTGGCAAGTGGTTTTTTTCAAAAATTGTAAACACTCTTTGCATTATAAATGTGATTGTCTAAGCATCCGGCATTGTAAGTGCACTCATTTATAGTGCCAAATACTTTTTTGTTAGAAGGATCATAAATTGAGTAATTTAGGGGGGTGTCTTGGTGTATTCGTGTGAAATATTCCATACTTTGAGTTTAAGTGAGAGCTCTACCTTTCTTCCACATGGGTAATCCTAAGTTTCCATTGCTAACTCCATGCAATTATGCAACATGGAAACAAAATTCATGGAATGTTTAAATGACTTTAATATATACTCCTTGTGTATTAGAACAAGTTAAAGAACCTAAAAAGGAAAAGGGTAAGCTGAATTGGTTAATTGAAAAGGCATGGTTCTTGGATGTTTGCATATATTTATTTCCCTTGATCTATTTCATCTTGGTTCATGTACAACACTTGAAAAGACATGGGACAAACTCAAAATTTTATGGTAAAATTGATTAAGTATAGGGCTCTTAGATTGACAATGGTTGTATAAGTCTAGATCCCAAGAATTTTGACAACGTTCAAGACTCCGAACAAAGGTCAATGACATTATAGGACAATTGAAAGATTGTAGTATTGAGGAAAAGGACATGTAGTTGATATTTAGTGCACTAAACAAACTTGGTCTAGAATATGTTGCCTTTGTTTCTATCTTTCAAACTCATAGGTTGATTATGAGAAAAGCCTACACCATCCCCTCATTTGATTCCTTTTGAAATATTGATGCACGAAGAAGAAAAACTACTCTCCATGGGTCTCATAAAGTCATCCAAGTCTTAGGATTTGGTGGCTAGTTAGCCACAAGGACATAAAGAGTTAGGCCATCTTGACAAGAAACATTAGAGGTCCAAGAGCAAACCATAAAGACAATTTGCAAAATCCAAATCCTCGTCCAAGAAAGGAAATTTTTAGAAGGAAAAGCCAACATATGATTAATTCAAAAAGATTGGCCATGAGGAACATTAGTGTCAGGGAAGTAAATTGATGAGTTGAAACATCTACTATAAAAGAATAATATTAGTCAACCCTCCTCTAATTCACCTCGATCTTATACTCCTTCCAAACTAGGTAAAGGGAAAGCTACAACACTTGTTGCATTGGAAAAGACTTTTGAGCAATGGGTTCTTGACTTTGGTGCTTCACACCACGTGTTTTGATAAAGAACAATTTTCTTCATTTGAACCTTGCATCGTGCCTCATATTCTCATTGGTGGTGATTCTCATGTGGATGTCATTGGGAAAGGTACAATTTATGTTGACAATGGTGCATTTAAGGATACTCTTTGTGTACCTGACTTGTCCATCAACCTTCTCTTAGTCTATTAGATCACTCATCTTGGGAATGGCAAGAAAATTGAGTTCACTCTTTATTCCATTGTCATCAAGAATCATGAAGATAATACTCCAGTTGTAGTGGGAAAAGTCAATCATCCTACTCGGCTTTATGCTTTCTCCCATTTTGTGTTCAATGCCCCTTCTGCTTTGCTCACTCATTTGGGCTCTATGAGCAAACTATCACATGAGTGGCATGAGTGGTTTGGCCATCTTAACTACTACTATCTTCAATAGCTTAGCACATAGGATATGGTCATAGGACTTCAATAGATCTATTTTTTAGATGGTGTATGTCAAGGTTGTGCCTTGGGCAAGCATTCCAAGGACAAATTCGGCAAAGGGAAAAGCTTGGAAGGAGTCACAAGTCCTTGAGCTCATTCATAGTGACTTAGAGGGACCATTTCCATCCTTGTGATTCAATAAGGTTCGCAACTTGCTCATCTTCATTGATGACTATTCTAGATTCACATGGGTCTTCTTTCTTTATCAAAAAGGTGAAGTCTTTCACAAATTTCAAGACTTCAAGGCTTGTGCAAACAAACAATCTGGGAAGCATGTCAAGATTCTCTACATTGGCAATGGTAGAGAATATGTGAACTATCACTTTGAGCAATTCTATACTGTTGAGGGGATTAATCTTCAATATTCAATTGCCTACACACCACAACAAAATGGTGTTGCAAAATGAAAGAATTAATCTTTGAAAGAGATGGTTAGCTGCATGATCCTTGCTCACTCACTTGCACCAAAATATTGGGTTGAAGCTCTCAATTGTGTTGCTCACATCCAAAACAGGGTTCTACATAAGGCTTTGAAGGACATCACTGCCTTTGAAGCTTGGTGTGGTAGGAAGCCCATAATGCAACATTTCAAAGTTTTTGGTAGCCTTGCATGGGTTCACATTCCTTTGGAGAAGTGCAGGGCTTTGGAACCACAAAGCCGACCTTGCATATTTGTTGGATATCCTGATGGTGTTAAGGGATACCGACTCATAGATCCAAATACACATGAGCTCTTCATTGAGAGAAGTGTACATTTCAAGGAAATTTCTCCCAACTTATCCTCCAACACTTCTTCCTTCATGGTGGATTTCAATGATATTGACATAGAGGAATTTCCTCTTGCTTCCTAGACTCAAAGGGTTGCTTTTTCACGTCGCCCTTCACTAGGTTTGCATTTGAAAGCTGAGGACTTTCCTCCATCCCCATTATGCTCTATGCCTTGTTGGGCTCAACAAAAATTGTAGCATGTAGTTACATACTTGAAGGACCTAGTAAAAGCATAGGGTTCTTTCGCATGCCTACATTGCCATAGCTTCAAATCCATATTTATTTTGTGAAGCATCATGTATTACTAAGTGGGATTCCACCATGGAAGCAAAATACAACTCTTTGGTTTGGAATAACACATGGGAACTTGTTCCACCTCTTAAAGGAAGAAAATTGCTTGATGAACCACTGTTGTCTCTCAACTCAAATTATTTTAAGTTTTTAGAGGAAAGTTCATAGACAGAAGAGAAGGGGCGTAGCATATAAAAACTTGTAAACTGAAATACAGAGCAATTTCCTACAGAATGGAAATGCAGAAGAGGTTATTTTATTGAAACAATGAGATCATGAATGATAGACATACCAGAATGTTTCCAGTTATTTTATTTAAAACAGTAGCCAGCTCGCCAGCCAAGAATGCTGAGAAACTGACAAAAATGGACGCCAAGCCTCCAGATCTGAGTTCTCCTGCCTCGAAACTGGATACAAGTCTCTGAAAATACTAGACGCCAAGGATGCAAGCCAAAAAGCAAGCAAAAGGAAGGCATTTCAGCCAAACCCTTCACACGCCTCTCTAGAATGCACAATTCCCAATGCAAGTCGTACGGCCAAGAAGATAAATGATATTAACCCTGTTGGATGCCACTGAATCTGAAGAAGGCGCCACAAGGAAGAAACCCTTTCTTATTGCAATCCACAGTAAATCTCAATATATTACTCTGTCTGAATCATGTAGAACCTCTGAAAGAAGCTCTCAACTGCACTGATTCAATTGATCTTTCACAATCTCAAGAGTGCTCAACACTGAAGAGGTATCATTCTTCAATGGAAGATTGTTCAAACCCTAATCACAGGAGAATGCACAGGAAAAAGCACAAGGCAAAGTCGAAATTATCAAAAGGTGAGTTTCTCATTGCCAAAAATTGCCTTATATGCAAAAGGCACGAATTCCAAGAAAGATACGCCTTTTCTCATATTTTAATCTTTTAAATTATATTTAAGTCATTTCAATAGTATTTGACTTAAATACTTGGGCGCACTTTATCAATTGAAGTGATTAAAATATTAAATCACTTTTAGAGAATATTTAAGTGATTTAAAAAGTCTAAAGTCAATTTGACTTTATAATTAAATATTAATCAATTAATATTTAAATCCTTAAAAACCCATAACTCACTCAAAACACCATATAATCCTGTGCCGTCAGGCTGTCAACTCTGCACTGCTATGCCTTCTTTGTGAACCAATCTTGGGCTTTGAAAACAAGAGCGATCAAACTCTCCGAGAAAGTACCATTGACCCTCTAACCAATCCGGCTAGCCCACAAGGGTCCAATAAAGGGCTAACACACTATTCGCGAGAACTCACTAGAGCGGGGACATTACAGTCCGCCCTCCCCGAATTTGCTTGCCCACAAGCAAACTCAAAGCCGGATGCTGAAGAATACTGTCACACTCCCAAGTAGCATCCTCTGCCGGTAGATCTCTCCACTTTACCAAGTATTCCCTGATAACCCGCCTCCGAAGATGACGCTCTCTAGAATCCAGAATGGCCTCAAGTATCAAAATCAATTTCCCCTCATCATCCAGGGGTGGTAAATCAATAGAAGGAATCACATGTTGTCCCAATGCCTTTTTGAGGCGCGACACATGGAACACGTTGTGAACCTTACTGTCCACCGGAAGATCTAATTCATAAGCTACTTCACCGACACGTCTGACAACTCTGAAAGGTCCATAGTATCGCGACTTAAGTTTCTCGGCGCCCTTCTTACGAAGGGTGGACTGCCTATAAGGCTGGAGCATCAAATACACCAAGTCATCGACCTCAAAAGATCGCTCCACTCGCCTTTGATCAGCATATTGTTTCTGCTGATTTTGAGCTTTCTGTATATTCTCCCTGAGTGCTCTCATAATATCCTGATTCTCCTGTAATAAATCACCAACACTGGGTACTCTACTGTCACTCAGCAATAAATCTAGAAAGCTCGGAGCATCATATCCATATAATGCTCGGTATGGTGTCATCTGAATGCTCATGTGATGAGTGGTATTGTAACAATACTCACAAAGGTATAACCATCTCACCCATGCCTTCTGCTGCCCTGAACTGTAATTCCGCAAGTATCCCTCCACCCATTTATTGACTATCTCAGTCTGCCCATTTGTCTGTGGGTGGTAGCTGGTACTCGGAGTGAGTTCTGTCCCGCAAAGTTTGAATAACTCCTGCCAAAAGTTACTCATAAACCTGCTGTCCTTGTCACTGACTATACTCCGAGGCAAACCGTGCAACCTGCATACCTCTCGGAAGAACAAATCTGCCACCTGGGTAGCTGTGTGTGTAGTAGTGATTGCGAAGAAATGTCCATACTTCGTCAACCGATCTACTATCACAAAAATGTTGTCCTTCCCTTGAGCTTTCGGCAAGCCTGTAATGAAGTCCATGGACAAGCATTCCCAGTTCCTCTTAGGAATAGGAAGCGGCTGTAGTAAACCTGTGGGGTGTGTATGCTCTTGCTTGTTCTGCTGACAAACAAGACATTCCCTGACATACTGGAGAACAAAAGACTTGAGACCCTTCCAAGAGAATCTCTCCCGTACCTGCCTGTAGGTCTTAAAGTAACCGGGATGTCCTGCCATGGGTGAATCATGGAATGACCTCAATACTCTGTCCCTCATCTCAGAACTTGGGACTAGTAAAATCCTCCCTTTGTAAATGATAAGATCATTTACAAGTGAATACTTGTCATCTTGTATTGTCCCATCTACTATGCTAGAAGCCCATGGGTCCTTAGCATACTCCGCTACTATCAGATGTCTCCAGTCCACTGAAATCAGTGTAATAGAGCTCAAGTGAGGACGGCGAGATAAAGCATCAGCAACCACATTCTGAGTGCCCTTGACATAGGAGATGTCAAAATCATAAAACTGAAGCTTGCTGACCCATTTCTGTTGCCTTTCGTTCAGATCTTGCTGCCCAAGAAAATGTTTCAGACTATTATGGTCGGATTTAACACTGAATTTACTACCAATCAAGTACTGCCTGAATTTGGCCATGGCATGCATGATGGCCAACATTTCCTTATCATAGATAATGTAGCTCCGTTCAGGACCTCTTAGCTTCCTACTCTCGAAAGCTATAGGGTGTCGATCCTGCATGATAACTGCACCAATACCCTCACCACTGGCATCGCAATGTAACTCAAAAGGTTTGGTGAAGTCCGGTAGAGCCAAAATTGGACATGTGGTCATGAGAAGTTTGAACTTCTCAAAGCACGCCTGTGCTAGTGGTGTCCACACAAAAGCACCTTTCTTAGTCAAATTAGTTAGTGGCGCAGCATGCCGCGAGAATCCACTAACGAACCGACGATAGAAGGCACACAATCCTACAAAACCCCTGAGCTGTGTTAATGTCTCAGATGTAGGCCAATCGATGATGGCTCGAACTTTCTCTGGATCCATGCTGACTCCTGCACCGCTGATGATGTGTCCCAGATATAAAAGCTCTGCCATGCCTAAAGCACACTTGGACTCCTTGGCGTACAAGGACTCCCTGTCAAGTATACTCAGTACCTCATCCAAGTGAACCATGTGTTCCTCCCATGATTTGCTATAAACCAGGATGTCATCGAAGAACACTAATACAAATTTCCTCAAGTGAGGATGGAAAACTCGGTTCATTGTAGACTGAAATGTGGCTGGAGCATTGGTTAAACCGAATGGCATAACCAAGAAATCATAGTGTCCACAGTGACATCTGAACGCAGTTTTCTCTATGTCCTCCTCTCGGACTCTGATCTGATGGTAACCTGTCCTCAAGTCTATCTTTGAGAAATAACAAGCTCCATGAAGCTCGTCTATCAACTCATCTATCCGTGGAATAGGATACCTGTTCTTTATTGTCTTCCTGTTTAGCATTCTGTAGTCAATACACATCCTGAGTGTACCATCCTTTTTCTTCACCAAAACAATTGATGAAGCAAAGGGTGACTTACTCGGCCTAATGTGCCCCATAGCTAAAAACTCCTTAATAGTTTTCTCAATCTCATCTTTCAAATGCTTGGGGTGCCGGTAAGGAGTAATCATGATCGGTTTCGTGCCCTCATCCAACTCTATAATATGCTCAATACCTCTATCAGGAGGTCTGCCTGGTGGAATTGCACTGAAAACCTTCGCATGTTTGATTCGAAGTTCCTGCACATCTGGATGGTAAGAAGAAGCTTGCTGCTCCAACTGTGAAGGCATTAGCTTGCACTCAGCAGCCCACTCTACCATATCGTACGAATCAAACGTTCCATTCTTCGGAGTGAAATTTCTCTAAGGTTGCTGTCCTTGATGGCTTTTAGAATATGATTTGTGCCATCTATGCTGAATTTCATCTCCATGTCACGCAAATTAAGCGTGAACTCTCCTATTGCATGAAGCCACTTCATGCCAAGAACTATATCCGTTCCTCCCATGTTTACAACATAAAAATCTGCCTTAAACTCAAAATTGTTAAGTTTCAAAGGCAAGTCAGGTATCATCCTCTCACAGTTGAGAGTGTATCCATCTGCAACCTTCACATGTATGCCTTCAAACTGCTGAGTTTGAATTCCCCGTTTCTCCACTAACCGTGAATCGATGAAGTTGTGGGTTGCACCTGTATCTAGAAGAGATATGACCCTTTGACCAGCTAGGATCCCACGGAGTCTGAAAGATCCCTCTCTCTGCATGCTGGACATATGAGCCTCCTGTAATTTTGTTTCTACTACAATTTCTGCCTCATTTTCTGACTCTTCTCCATCTGTATCATAGATTGGAGCTTGCTGATCAGAAAAATCAGTCAACGCTTCTCCCTCATAAAACCACTCCATGTGCCTGTTTTGCCCTTTAGGTTTGAGGGGGCAGTCATGATTAAAGTCATACGGACCTTTGCAGTAAAAACAAAGTTTTCTTCTTCGTAAATCGTTCATTGTTTCTCGATCTAAAGGGGCTGCAAATTTCTTTTTTGGATCTGCATTATCAGCCTTCTTCGGATCTGATTTGTTCTCTGTGTAGGAGGTAGTTGGCTTCGAGCCAAATGGCTTACAAGGTGTAGTTAGCTCCATGCTGCGAGCTTTCCTCATGGCCTCCTGTAAAGTAGGTGGATCAAATGCTTTTATCCAACCTTTCATGGGATCGAAAAGTCCCTCAATGAACAATATGATCAACCTTCTCTCTGAGATTCCTGTCACCATCACGGATAGTCTTTGGAACTCTCCAATGTATGATTCCAAGCTACCCAACTGTTTCAGTTGTGCCAGATCTCTGAAGAATAGTTCAGGATCACGTCTATCAAATCTCTCTACCAGTCTATCAGTAAACTCCTGGTACGAGGTAATCCTGTCATGGTGAAGAGTAGCCATGCCATGAATCCACCAGTCATGTGCCACACCATCAAGGTGAAGTGCTGCAAATCAAATGGCATCCTCCTCAGGCATGGGACGTAGTGTCAAGAATGTGTCAAGCTTACTGACCCAGGCACGTGCTGTAACTCTACCACTGCCATCAAAGTTCGCCAAGGTAAGCTTATTGGTAGCCCGTCTAAGATCATTCTGCTTGTGTCTAGGCCTCCTGTCATTCCTGCTTCTGGTGTGTTCTCTCTTCTGGCTCATGAATCTATCGAAGTTAAGGTGCTCCTTAACTCTCGGTGGCAATGCATCCCATTCATCATGCATAACCATGATGTTATCTGCAAAATTTATCTCACCACCCTGTTCAACTTCGTCCTCTTCCTCAGCATCATTTTTGGTAAAAGTAGGACATGTAGCTCTCTCAAAGGTGCGTGCTGGAGCTATGACTCTCTGAGGCTCTCTGTGAACACTGCCTTCAAGATCTCGATCCAGATTCTGAGCTCTATTCATTGTCAAATTTTGGACATTTGTGCTGAGTTGTTGGAGAATAGTCGCCACCTGTTCTTGGCCTGCAACCATGCCTCTGAGCACATCTCTAGCTTCTCTGTCCTCATCATCAAGATGATTCCTGCGAGATCATTCAGCATCCCTGTCAGCCATGTTATCAAAGCCTAATTCCTCTTCCTGTTCGTCAAACGGAAATGCTGAAAAAGGTTCAAAAGTACTTCTCTGCAAACCTGAACCCCTGCGTGAGTAATACCTTTCAAACCTATTCTGATGAGGCCGCATATAGACTGCTAACCCTACAGGCTGGCAGGATCAGAGCTCTGATACCACTATGATGAGCCCTGCTAGCTCTCAATTCAAACCCCAGTATTTCTTAAGTCTTTTTAGTGTTATTTTAGTTTTTTAGAGAAAAGTTCATAGACAGAAGAGAAGGGGCGCATCATATAAAAGATTATAAATTGAAATACAAAGCAATTTCCTACAGAATGGAAATGCAAAAGACGTTATTTTATTGTAACAATGAGATCATGAATGATAAACATACCAGAATGTTTCCAGTTTTTTTATTTAAAAATAGTAAGCCAGCTCGCTAGCCAAGAATGCTGAAAACTGACAATAATGGACGCCAAGCCTCCATATTTGGGTTTTCCTGCCTTGAAATTGGATACAAGTCTCTGAAAGTACTAGACGCCAAGGATGCAAGTCAAAAAGCAACCAAAAGGAAGGCGTTTCAACCAAACCCTTCACACGCCTCTCTAGAATGCACAAATCCCAATGCAAGTCGTACGACCAAGAAAAGAATGAGTATTATCCATGCTGGATGCCACTGAATTTGAAGAAGGCGCCACAAGGAAGAAACCCTTTCTTATTGCAATCAACAGTAAATCTCAATATATTACTTTGTCTGAATCATGTAGAACCTCTGAATGAAGCTCTCAACTACACTGATTCGATTGATCTTTCACAATCTCAAGAGTGCTCAACACTGAAGAGGTATCGTTCTTCAATGGAAGATTGTTCAAACCCTAGTCACAGGAGAATGCACAGGAAAAGCACAAGGCAAAGTCAAAATTATCAAAAGGTGAGTTTCTCATTGCCAAAAATTGCCTTATATGCAAAAGGCATGAATTCCAAGAAAGATACGCCATTTCTCATATTTTAATCTTTTAAATTATATTTAAGTCATTTCAATAGTATTTGACTTAAATACTTGGGCGCACTTTATCAATTTAAGTGATTAAAATATTAAACCACTTTTAGAGAATATTTAAGTGATTTAAAAATATAAAGTCAATTTGACTTTATAATAAAATATTAAGTTAATAAATAACTTAAATCACTCAAATAGGCATAACTCACTCAAAACACCATATATAATCCCGTGTACGCCGGTTAACTGCGATCGCTAACTGGCCGTGGAACCAATCACCCAAGCTTTGGAAAACAAGAACGCATCAAACTCTCCGCAGCACTAATCGGACCCTCTAACCAATCCCCGCTACCCACAAGGGTCCAATAAAGGGCTAAATACACCTGCTCCCCGGTGAACTGACTTCAGAGCGGGACAATCGCTGCGCCCTGGTTCAATGTAAGTGGATCTATCAAACCAAATTTGCAGGTAGACAAGTACAAGGCACAACTAGTGGCTAAAGGTTTCTCACAAGTTCTTGGTATTCATAACACATAAACCTTTGCCCTTGTTGCTAAAATGACCTCTATTTGCTTGACTCTTGCCATTATTGCAGCTCATGAATATGTTGTACATTAGATGAATGTGAAGATTGCATTCTTCATGGGGATGTTCACAAGGAGATTTACATGAAGCATTCATAGGGATTCCTATAGGATTCGTCATTGTTTTGCAGGTTGAGGAAGTCTCTTATGACCTTAAGTAGGCCCCTAGGGCTTGGTATGCCAAAATGGACTTATTTCTTCTCTTAGTTGGATTCTCTTGATGCCACTCGTAATTGGATGTCGACATTTTATGATAGGACTCTCTTCTATTTTTGTTCTCTATGTTGATGATTTGATTGTCACATGGAGCATCTCATCCTCATTGCTAGAGTTAAGACTGTTTTGCATGACAGATTTTCCACGATCAACTTGGGTTTATTGCACTACTTTCTTGGGATTGAGATCACATAGTCCTCTTTCGGAATCACAATTGCTCAGCCCAAGTACTCTCTTGGTCTTATAGCTTAGTTCCATATGGCTGATTGTAAGCTTGCCTTGATGCCCTTTCTATTTGGAGTAAGCTTGAGGCTAAGTGTTCCACTCGCCTTGACATTTCCTATATCATCTACTTGATTGTGACTTGATCTATCTCACACTTGCCTTGACATTTCCTATGTGGTTGGCATGGTTTCACGATTCATGGAGGAGCCTGATGAGCTCCATTGGAAAGCTGC
>VDFB02016829.1:0-23053 GCA_007258455.2 Sequoia sempervirens | reverse complement strand
TAGAGTTTTTCTTCCCATCATGATCCCAAGGATGCCTTTCTCATGTTTGTATAAATTCACATTTTTATGGTTCCCTCTTTCCATGTTAATTTCTTGTTACCCAGCAATAGATTAATTACACAATAAAATCATAAAAAAGAAATATGATTTATAACAATTAATACAATTTTGGGTTAATTAACAACTAATAACAACAGAAGAAAAAATAACAAGAAGCCCATCACAAATAGACAATTACATAGATATACCCAGCAAACCCCAATGCGGGGAAAAACCTACAAAATGTTGGATCTTATATTTAGCTTAATAGTAAACTTTTCTTCCATAATAAAATTCAAGTTTGCTACAACAATCTTACATATATAGAGCCCTGTTGATTTACATCAACGCACAAGAAAATAAACTTTCCTTACACTACTTGGCTAACTTACACATAAAATCACTCTCGGTCTTATCTCAACCTCACAAACCTAGAAACATTATATTAATGAATAAAATTTTTGTTGTTGTTGAAAATCCAACTCGAGTTGCTTTTAAAGCAACTCCACATTCCACCTTTTGAGCTACAAAAAATCAACACTCCCTCTTAGTTAGGAAGTTGTTTTGCACAACACCCAACTTATCCCTGAAGAATTCAAACTTACTCTTCATCAAGGCCTTCATCGGGATATCTGTTATCTATTCATCCATAGGAATGTACTACAGCTTCACTGTCCCCTTCTCCACACAATCTCTGATGAAGTGGTACATGATCTCAATGTGCTTTGACTTGTCATGAAACACTGGATTCTTAGAGAGTTTGATACAACTCCAGGATTATCACAGTAAATGATTGTAGGATCTAGCTCCTGATCAAAGAGCCCAGCTAAAAGTTTTTGAAGCTAGATAGCCTCACATGTAGCCATATTGGTTTCCATATACTCGACCTCTGTAGAACTCAGTGCAATTGACTTTTGTTTCATGTTGTACCAAGAGACTACTCCTGATCCCGAATTAAAACAACATCCTGAAGTGCTCTTTTGGTCAATTGTTTTGTCTTCCCAATCTGCTTCGGTAAACCCCTTGAGCTTCACTCCATCCTACTGAACATACTTCAACCCATAATCAATTGTGCCTCAAAGATACCTCAAAACATGTTTCGCAACTATCCAATGCACATGTTTAGGTTCCACCATAAACTAAGTGAGTTCACTGCAAAACAAATGTTTGGCCTAGTATCGAACAAATACATAAGAGAGCCTATCAATTGTCTATATAAAGTCGAGTCCACTATCGTACTGAATAATTTAAATTTCAAGTTGCTCTCCAAATACCTTTGTATTGATTTTGATTTCCAAAGTTCATATATGCACAATTTAACACTTTTATCTCTCTCCTGGGATTTTATTTTATTGCAAGAAGCATTAAACTAAAAATATGATTTAAATAAGGAATTTGGTCAATTACAAATGACAATAATATCATTTTTCTCTACCACCAAAAACTATGAACCCAAAATTAAATCACACTCCAAAACTGAACAACTGGAAATCTTTTTGGGTGATGCTGATAGTTGGTACCCCTGGGATGCTCTTCCATCAAACATGTTGGGTAGGAAATTTATGAGCATAGGCTCACAAAGGTGGAGATTCAAAGTACATTTCCAGGTTGTAACCAACCAACAATGAACTCCATCACTGAAGAATGTGCACCAAAACTATTTCTTCCTCTTCTTCTAGTATCACTCTAGAACATTTGCCATCTGATGTAGGGGCATCATGTCCTTGAATTTTTGTTTTGTATTTTTAGTTTTTGTTTTGTCTCTTGGCTTGTCTCTTTGTGATAGTTGGCAGCAAACTTGTTTGCTTACTTATTGAGCCTTCTTTGTTTTGGAGGGGATGAGAGGTCAGTTAGAGGGATTGTACCTTTTTGTGTAGGAATGGTTGGGTGTGAACATAATCAGTTATTGGAAACAAGAACCCAATCCAAGACAATTTCTTTTTCTTTTTCCAAAATTTGATGGTATGTGAAGGAAAATGATGTGTGAAAGGATCAAATCGACTAGTAAAAATAGGGGAGCCCTTCTATGTTTGTTACGCAACCTGTGTTAGGCGTTTTGATTCTTTGGCACATGAATGGAGCTCAAAAATGCACTTAAGGGAATTTTGGTTTTGTTTTATTTAATGGAGCCGCTTCTTATGGTGAATTTATTTCTGATTGTTGTTGATTTGATAAAGACTAGATACATTGTTTGGGTGTGGCTTATTGAAAACTAGATATTTAGTCTTCTTTACTTGTTGTTTCTTAAGGCATTGGTTGCAATCCATTGAATGGGTGATTTAAACTCTATCATTAGCAATAAAGAATGAAATTGGGTTTTGGTTTCAGTTGCCCTTGAATTATGTTTCAACTTACTTTATCGTACCATCTTCTAGAGACACTATAACTAGTAATTGTTTAATGTGAATTTTCCTGGACTGTGAGATGTCGACGCCTCTTACTTGCCAGTTTGCCATCAAATTTAGTATCAGAGCCTCAAGATTTTTAGTTTTGTGGAGTGGGAAGAATGCCACCGAGAGTGATTAGAGGATGAGAAGGCAATCGTGGTAGAGGTCAATGAATCCATGATGAAGGTCTCTATGAAATGTTGTAGAACTTGACTACACTAATGGATACCTTAGAGAGGGCGCAACGAAGAGGAACACCAGTGGATGATGCCAATGATGTTGAACAGGAAGAGCGACCACAAGAAAATGATAAGGAAGATCAATAAGAACTTGAAGGAGTGGAAGAAATATTGATTAGACTTGTGATGAATGTCGGTGTTGAGCCAAAAATCAAGGTTCCAACATATTCAAGAAGCTTAAATGGAGAAGAACTAATAGATTGGATTAATGATCTAGACAAGTATTTTGAGTATGAAGGAGTTGCAGAGGAAAGAAAAGTGAAATTTTCTTGCACAAGGCTCAAAGGTCACACTGCTATGTGGTGGGACTATGTTCAAACTGAGAGGAGAAAGAAGAATAAAGAAAAAATCAACTCTTGGGATCGTATGGTTGCAAAGTTGAAGGAAAATTTTCTTTCGACAGATTATTAAACTAATATTTTTAGAAGATTATATAATTTGAAGCAAAAAGATATGTTAGTCAAGGATTACATAAAAGAGTTATACAAGTTGGTGATTTGGTCAGGCCATAGTGAAGAGGATTTGGAAAAGATGGTAAGATATCTGAATGGGTTGAGATATAGTCTATAGGATGAGTTGTTTAGTGTCTCCAAGAACTTTGGAGGAAGCATACTAGTTTTCCATTAAGGCAGAGGAGAAGCTGATGAGGAGGTAGAATTAGCAAGGCCAAGGTAGAGGACAAGGCTATGCAGAAAAAGGACTGCAACACCATCAAAATGGAGAGGCAAGTAGCTCCAAAGGGCAAGCTAAGCCAGATAAAGGAGGTTATCAAGATAAAGGAGAGAGATCTATTAGAAGCAATGTTTATCAAGGAAGAGGCAAAGGTTTTGTAGGGAAATGTTTTAAATACAATCAATATGTGGGTCACAAGAGTTGAGAGTGTCCAAAATCTTCCCAAGGAGGTTACACAAAGCCTGAAAGGAGGAATCAAGTGGTGCAAGCAAATCAAGAGAGTGCAAGATCAATTTCTCCAAGAAAAGAAGAACCTGAGTCAGGAAAATCTCTTTTGTTCAAAAAAGTGTTGCTAAAACCGCCAAAGGAGAGTCATGAACTAGTAAAAAGGAAGGCTCTATTCAAAATGAAGTGTAAAGCTGAAGGTAAGTGCTGCAAATTAATTATTGATAGTGGTAGTATGGATAATTTAGTGGCTATCGAAATGGTGGATAAGAGAACTAAACATCCTGCTCCTTATAAAGTTTCTTGGCTTCAGAAAGGTCATCAGTTGTTGGTAGAAGCGATGGAGATAATTCTTGCCAACTGTTGTTTGTGTCGATATGACTCTTGGCGACTGTTTGGTGATCGGTATGATTTGATACTTCGGTGTAACCTCTTGGCGATAGCGGTAAGTTTTGCTGACTGTTGGACATTTCAGAATAACATGAAGGCTTGATATGATCTCTCAACAAAGGATGATAGTCTCACCAATGGGAATTCTATTGTCTATGTGACTTTGGAGCTTTGGTATGATGTCTCACCGATAGTGATAAGTCTTAGTGATAGCGATACAAGTGATGATCATCGGTATGAGGTCTTGGCAACAAGGGGAAGTCTTAGCGATAGCTTTCTGGACTCGGTGTAACATCTTGCCGATAGTGATGGAATCTTGGTGATATCAAATGTTGGATTTGTCGCATCGGGGAGACACGGTTAGTGTCTCACCGACATGCCAACACATTGTGAATGCCTTTTATCGAGTGAATACTATCCTACATGGCTTGTATTCGACTAATCAGAGAAGCTGAATGGGAACCACTAGAAGTTGGACTATTCAACCGTTACTGAGAGGAAGATCGACAGACCATGGGCATCATGGATATACTTAGGAATTGTAGATGTTGATCGGTTTGATTGTTCGATTTGTTGTTGGATGAATTGTAGATGAATTGTTCAATGTGTATCAGTGTTAATTCTATTATGAGAAGACTGTAACTTGAATGTTTTTTGTACAAGGTTGATCATTATGAATGTTGTTGTAAACTGACATCAGAAAGATAAGTCCGATCTCTGTATGTAATCTCCATTACTGTAATACAAAGTGACTTCTCTTGCTGTGGTGGGTTTTTCTCCCATAAGGGTTTTCCCACATAAATCTAGTGTTCATATGTGTATGTTTAATTCTCTGTTTCTGTTATCTCTTTCAAGTGCATCTTAATTAGACTGTAATTATAAAATTTAAAAGTGTTTCTTCATTCTTCCCTAAGGTTTTGACGTTAGGAGAGTTGTTTCCACACCTTAGCTTTCCTTACGAGTGGTATCAGAGCCTAGCCAGTTGTGTTATCCTTGTGGGTATGTTGGGTTTTTTATGTCAATTCTGTTCAGTGGGAGTCTTGTAGAAGTTTGTTAATTTGAATTATAGATTGAGATGGCTAGCACGTTAGGAAAGATTGAAATAGAGAAGTTCAATGGCAGCAATTTTGAGTTGTGGAAACTCAAAATGGAATATTTGTTAGTGGATTGTGATCTACGGCTTGTTGTGTCTGGAAAGAAACCTACAGGCATGAAGCAATAAGATTGGGACCTTGCAGATAGAAAGTCTAAGGGGATGATAAGGCTATGTTTGGCAGACTCCATTCTTCTAAATGTGCATGAAGAGAAGACTGCATCTTCCTTGTGGAAGAGACTGGCATCTATTTATTAGGGGAAGTCCTCGGTGAATAAACTATTCCTGAGGAAGAAGTTGTACACTTTGAGAATGCAGGAAGGAGGGTCTGTAGCTAATCATTTGAAAACATTCAACATGTTGATTGCATAGTTAACATCTGTTGGTGTGAAGATTGATGAAGAGGATCACTGTATGCTTTTATTGTGTTCTTTTTCAGACTCTTGGGATCATCTGGTGATGGCTATTGGGAGTACAACATCCAATTTCAAGATGGAATATGTTGTTGCTTCTTTGTTATCAGAAGAGATGAGAAGGAAATCTTCTGAGATGGCGAAGGAGGCCCTTGCTGTTAGAGGAAGATCAAAAGAGAAAGGCAAGAAAAAGGACAAGAAATAAAAATCCAAATCATAAGGGAGATCAAAGTCTCCTGGCAAGAAGTCCAAGGTGAAATGTTGGAATTGTGGGCAACCTGGTCATGTCTGAAAGGATTGTAAAGAGGAGAAAAAGAAGAAGTACTCTTCCAATAATGATTCTTCTTAGAGTAATGCAAATGCCTTCATTGCAGCCTTGGCTACACAGGCATCAGATGATGTCTGGCTAATTGATTCTGGAGCATCTTTTCACATGACATCTCATAGAGACTGGTTTACGAAGTATGAAGAATACGATGGTGGAAAGGTGTACTTGGCAAGTGATTCATCTTTGGAGATTATTGGCCGTGGAAGATTCATAATCCAATTCCCTGATGGAAGAGTGAAGGGAATCAAGGATGTGATGTATATACCAGGTTTGGCTCAAAATCTATTGTCTGTTAGTAAGCTGAATGATATTGGAGTGCAAGTCACATTCTCTGGAAATGGCTGCAAGATGACTAGAGGCTCAATGGTGCTAGCAAGGGGTGCTCATATTGGTACCTTGTACAAGTTGGATGCACATGTTGTTCAATGCAATAGTGTCTCTGTAAATTCACAGAAAGCTACTCATGGAGGGAAAGAGGGAAATGTTCATGATTGTGTAAACTCTATGGAAGTTAAACTTCCAATAGAAAAGACTATGCTCTGGCATCATAGGCTAGGCCACATTGGAGAGAAAGGTTTAAAAACCTTAAAGAATAAAAACCTGGTTGAGGAGCTTGAAGATTGTAACCTTGAATTTGAATTTTGTGAACATTGTATATATGGAAAACAACACCGTGTTTCTTTTTATTCCGGTCCTCATAAATCTTCTAGTTTGCTAGATTATATTCATTATGATGTATTTGGTCCAGTGAATGTTCCATCTTTGTCTAATTCAAGGTACAATGTATCGTTTATTGATGATTATTCAAGAAGAGCATTTGTCTATTTTTTGAAAAGTAAATTAGAAGTGTTCAATCAGTTTAAGGAATTTAAGAACCTTGTAGAAAATCAAACTAGAAGAAAAATAAAATGTTTAAGGACTGATAATGGCGATGAATTTTGTTTGGATGAATTCAAGAGGTACTGTAAAGACCATAGGATTAAAAGACATAAGACTACACCTTATACTCCACAGAAAAATGGAGTTGCAGAAAGGTTCAATAAGACAGCGATGGAGAGAGCACAAAGTATGTTGAGTAGTGCTGGCTTGGAGGAGAAGTTCTAGGCTGAGGCTGTTGCTACTGCATGTTACTTGATAAATCGTTCTCCAAATTCTGCTCTTGTTGAGAAAACACTTTTGGAAGCGTGGTTTGGTAAGAAGCCCTCTCTAAGACACATTTGTGTTTTTGGCTATGAGGCATATGCATATGTGCTGAATGAGAAAATATCTAAGTTGGAGAAAAAGGTTGTCAAATGTATTTTTATTGGCTATAGTGCTGGCATAAAAGGATACAAGTTTTGGAATCCTGACACGGAGAAGCTTATGTATAGTAGAAGTGTAATCTTTCATGAGCTGAAGCCTTCTACCTTGGATCTGTAGTCAGAGACAAAGTCTGAAAACAAAAAGGATGTAGTTGTAATTCCTCCAACACTAGACAAAGAGGAATTGAAAATTCAAAATGTACCTGAAATTGAGGAGAGCTCAAGCAGTTTTGAAAGTTTAGAAGAAGAACAACAACAACCTTAGCCCCAGCAAGTGAGGAGGTCAACTCGTGAAAGAAAGCAACTTGATAGGTATGGGTTCTCTTTGATAGATTCTACCTGTGTCTATGCTTTGATTTCTAGCACTGATGAGCCTAGGACTGTGAAAGAGGCATTTAAAATGTCTGATTCAAACTCTTGGTTGGAAGCCATGAAAGAAGAAATGGCATCATTAGAAAAGAATGATACCTGGAGTTTGGTGCCCTTGCTTGAAGGCAAAAAAGTTGTGGGCTGCAAATGGGTATTTAAGAAGAAAATAGGTCTAGATGGTAGTGTGGAAAAGTACAAGGTGAGGTTGGTTGCAAAGGGTTATTCCCAGGTAGAGGGAATTGATTATTGGGAAATCTTTTCTCCTGTAGCTAAGCTGACATCTATCAGATTTCTTTTGTCACTTGCAGCAGCGTATGACTTAAAGATCGAACAGATGGATGTGAAGACAACATTTCTTCATGGTGATCTTGAAGAAGAAATCTATATGTCCCAACCTGAGCACTTTGTGGAGAAAGGTAAAGAAAAACTGGTTTGCAAGTTGAAAAATTCTATGTATGGGTTAAAGCACTCTCCTAGAATGTGGTACCAGAAGTTTGATACTTTTGTATTGTCTTTGGGATTTGTAAGATCAAAATCTAATCATTATGTGTATTATAAAGCTGAAAGTGATCGAGTGCTTATTATTGCTCTCTATGTTGATGATATGTTGTTCATAGGCAATAGTAAGTTGATGATTTTTGATCTTATGTCTCAGTTGTCTGCTAAGTTTGAAATGAAAGATCTTGGTGCAGCAAGGTATATTCTAGGGATGGAAACAACCAGGGATAGGACTAGTAGAAAAACTTGGCTCAGTCAGAATAAGTATATCAAGACTGTTCTAGAGAGATTTTGCATGAACGATTGCAAGCAGCTAGTTGTTCCAGTCTTGCAGGGAATGAATCTATCTGTTGAAGACTGTCCAAAATCTCCTATTGAGATGGAGGACATGACCAATGTACCCTATGCTAGTGCGGTTGGAAGTCTTATGTATGCAATGGTCTATACAAGGCTAGACATTGCCCAAGCAATGGGAGTACTTAGTCGGTTTATGGCTAATCCTGGAAGGACGCATTAGGATGTTGTGAAAAGGGTATTTAGATATTTGAAGGGCACTTTTGAATATGCTTTGTGTTATCATGGGAACTTGGTTGAATCACAAAGGACTCTCAACATTCAAGGTTATGTGGATTTTGATTGGGCAGGGGACATTGACAGTAGGAGGTCCACCAGTGGATACATTTTCATGATGAATGGTGGTGTAGTGATTTGGATGAGTAAGCAGCAGGTTGTAGTCACTTTGTCCACTACAGAGGTTGAATACATGGCAGCTACACATGCTTGTAAAGTTTAAAACGTTTTATTTGCCCTGTGTGGCCTCTAGTTGTTGACGATGGCTAGTCTCCTATGCTAACTAAAGGTTTGTGGCCTGTCGTTGTTGAATGACATGATCACACTCAACTCTCGCCATTATCATCAGGCACCTCTAGAGCACAACAAAAATACTAAAAATCTGCAACATTCTCCAGAGTATCAACTTTTTCCATATGATTATAGTTGTGATCATTTTAGGACTTGTGGCACTAGATCGGCGCGACTAATATTTCAACCTGAGATGGGGTCTTTCCTAGGAGCGGATGCTCCGACAAAGAGAGTGCTTCGCATGGGGGCCAGTGATGTTGGCCTTGCTCTACCATGATCTTTATGAGTTTGCATATTGCAATAGTAGGGCTATCGAGGTAGGAGTCACTTTATTGCACATCTGGGCCTGGGAGCACATTGCGGTGGCTTCACCCATGGGTCACACCTGTCGACATGGAGCCAAATGACCCATTTGTCTAGTGATACAGGGGTGGACTAACTTTTACACACACAGGGGCAATCAAAGTCTGTCACTGGTGAAGGGTCATCGATGATATGACAATTTTTACTTGGAGGCCTTAGCTCAACATGCCTGTCTGGTACGACAACATATAGCAGTTATTTTTTGTGAGGCAGGATCGTCTAATGTAGGGAAAAGAGCACATGATGATAGAGTATTATCTATCAGATTGGGTTGCTCGATAATTCAATGATGTACAGGACTGTCTTGATGACTAGTATGTGGCCATATTTATGCGTACTATGAGGGAGACCACATGGGGTCACACGATCCCAGTAGAGGAGGAAATTGATTCTTTTAGACAACCGGTGGCTAGGCCATGGCCATACAATCAGGGACTAGAAAACCTAGGTACAACACAGTCATACAGAGATTGGTTTTGTCTGTCGGTTAGATTAACAGTGCCTAGTGCACAGATACCACAACAGAGACCTTGAGGCTGATCAGTAGAGCGAGAGCGGGGATGAGGAGGCAAAGGAGACAAAGATGGTGATGGTGGAAGAGGTAGAGGAGGAGGTGGACCACCTCTAGATCAGTGAGGCTAGAGAGATCAGGCACATGATCAGAGGGATGGGGATAGACAGTAGAGAGATGGGGACTAGCAAAGAGATGCCCTGAGGGATCACCAGTAGTAGCCACTGCCACCGCCACCTCCCTAACTGAACTAGAGAAATGCCCTGATCTAGAAGTTGCAGGCACAGTTTGCTACCCTAAAATTGATAGGGATTAGGTGAGAGTGTGATCATGTCATTCAACAATGGCAGGCCACAAACCTTTAGTTAGTATAGGAGACTAGCCATCATCAACAACTAGAGGCCACACAGGGAAAATAAAATGTTTTAAACTTTACAAGCAAGTGTAGCTGCCATGTATTCAGCCTCTGTAGTGGACAAAGTGACTACAGCCTACCGCTTACTCATCCAACTCACTACACCACCATTCATCATGAAAATGTATCCACTGGTGGACCTCTTGCTGTCAATGTCCCCTGCCCAATCATAATCCACATAACCTTGAATGTTGAGAGTCCTCTATGATTCAACCAAGTTCCCATGATAACACAAAGCATATTCAAAAGTGCCCTTCAAATATCTAAATACCCTTTTCACAAATAACTATAGGGAAAATAACTATGTTGATAATGAACTTGGTTAAAATGTTTGTGTTCTAACATTGGTTTTGATGCAAGGAAAATAACTATTTTTTGTGATAGTCAGAGTGCAATTTGTCTAGAAAAGAATCCTACTTTCCATGCAAGGATGAAACATATAGATGTACAATACCATTTTGTACAAGATATGGTGGAGGATGGAAAGGTCATTTTGGAAAAAGTTGATACTTTGGAGAATGTTGCAGATGCATTGACGAAGCCAGTGAGCATAGACAAGTTCAAGTGGTGTGCCAATTCTATGGGCCTTAGTGCCCATGATTTTTAGTAGTTTTGTTGTGCTCTAGAGGTGCATGTGTGATTATGATCACATTCAATAGTTATTTTACCTTGACATGTTAGTACTGTAGGGTCCATTATCATTAGGCAGTGCCCCGAGCGACATTGGTGGAAAATTTCTCGCAATAGATAGCACAGACACAGGACCAACCCGAGAGATAGCCGAGTGAGGGGAGAAACCATCAAGGCTAGCCTCACATTTTTTGATCAGAGACATCATTCTTTTTTTTTTGAGATCCACAGGCTTCATTTTTTATAGCCCCGTGGGTGATTGTATTATATTTGATTGATATACACACTTAATCCTGATTTTGTACCATGATAGTTATATTATTATTTTTATGATATATGAGATTATTTGATCCAATGTATGATGTGCTCTATTCTATCTATGCATGATGGATGGATTTTTCTATATGTGATGTGATGACTATCTTATGTGATGCATGTATTATTTTTTATTCTATGTGATGATGTAATGAGATGTATGCTTCTATATGATTTTATGATGCAATGCAGTGATTTATGGATGCATTTCCTTTTCACTACCTTTCTTTGCACTTTTTATGATGATGTATGGATGATGCAAATGTTAATGATATGCAAATGGTTTAAAATGCTTAGACTAACAGATCTATATTATGTGCTTAATAAATGATGATGATGATAAAATGTATGAGATGCAATGACATATTCTTTTTCTTTTTCAATGTATTTTCTATGTATGATATGGGGATGCATGATGATGCACATGATGTGATAACCCTTTTTATAATGATGCCTATGTGATGATGCTTTTGATGATGCTTATATGATGCAAATGGATGATACGATGTTTATGTGATGTTTATATGATTATGTAATGGATGTTTTGAGTATGTACATGATGTAATTTAATTATTCCTACATGAAGATACTTTTATATCTATGCAATGAATGAAAATGTATGGTTCATGAGATTCTTAGAATAACCAATCTATATTATGAAATGATAAAATACAATGTGTGTGAGATGATCAATGTTTCCTATATGTCATGATATGATATGCATTATGTTGATGGTTTTTGGGTGCAGGATGGATGCATTAGCAATGATTTGTGATTAATTGTCATGGTACTATGTTAGAATGAAGAGAACCAAGAAGAAAGTAAGAGAATCCAACAAGTCAACTTTATTAAAGATGATGATGACGATGATGATGATGATGATTTGCTTACCAAGAATTGGGACTTTAAAAGGGATATTTACCTTATGTTTGATAATTCACATAGGCACGATGCATCAAGGTATGAAGAACCAATATGGTGTTACACCTAGGTAGTGTGATGGAATTTGACTCAACAATCAGATAGGAGTACTCCTGTTCACACCTGACACACAGAACCTTATTCAAAATGTAGTTTAGATATTCCAAACATCTCAGACCAAAACATAGAAAGGAAAGCTTTCCTATGTGGTCAACAAGACACCTAAAACATCATCCCTACACCCAAACAAAGCATGCATGACCAAGGTTATATTACAAGAATATCCAACAAGCACAACAGATAAAAAGATAATGATTGTTTCGCCATTTATTTCTCTCTAAATCCCTTAGTTTGGGACATCATTGAGAGATCATTGAAATGAGTGCAATAAGATAAGCCAAAAGACAAAGATAAAGCAAACAAACAATCTAATGTTTTTCATATTGCTAGCCAAGACTAAACTATGGTGATGCCTAATGTTGATATCCATTGTAGGAAGGATGCATCATAGGACATGATATTATCAGATGATTTGGGACTGATTGGATGATAAGCTATTGACACAAAGATTTGACTAACTTGTTTACTTACTAACCTAAACTTGAGACCTTAACATTTTGATTTTTCACTTTTGAACCTGCTAGACTTGTTTCTGATTGTCTTACCAAAGGTCGGGGGCGATGATTGTTTATTATGAGTGGATGTATATTGTGGGTGAATGTGAAATGGGATGGATGGTTTTTTTCAAATATTTGGATGTTTTTTAAGTTTTGAAATGTTTTGAGACTATTTTTTGTATTTTACAAGATTTTGTAAATGTTTTGATTTTCAATTTTCAAATGTTTTGGGGTTTTCCAATATTTTGACCAAGAGACTAACCTAAAAACCTATACTAGGGGCCTTCGGAGTTGATCAATAGATTTAGCCTTGCCTATGTTATACACACAAAGACCATGTAGTTCAACTAACACAGACTTGATTATTGATGAGATATGGACAAATGGATTGTTAGTTTATTATGACAAACTCCTAAAGGACTGACCTAAGTGTCTCGGGGGAAGATCAAAGATCAACCTCTCCTATGTTCAGAGCTCAAAGACCCATAGTTCGATAAGACGAATCTATTTTTGACTTTTTGACTAACCTTTTGACCTATTTTTGGATTTTGATATATTTTAAATGTTTTTTGGATTTTTTGATTTTATGAGTGTTTTTGGATTTTTATTTATTTTCTTATGTTTTTGGATTTTAGGAAGACTTCAAGAATGTACGCAAATCTGATCCAATGAGAACATGCCCCCAGTGTGAAGCAATAGACTACTCCGATACAGGTAGGACAAACTGACCTTAAGAATGGGCCGAGTAGTACTAGGAGGGATTATGACGTGAACACAGGACCAAGCTATGATGCAAATGCGGACGAGTGATGGATGGAGATATGGAATGCGATGGATGATGGAAGCATGATGGATGGATGATGCAAAACAAGCCATGGAGATCCTGGTGGATGGAAAGTGCTTATTTACACAAGAAACTTGTTTGCCAGGTTTTCACCAAGGTACTTGCCCAAAGCACCACCGAAGTAGTTTTCACTAGAGGATAATTTTTCTCTTTACTATTTTTTTTCTAATTTTTTTGGATTTTTGTATTTTTGTATTTTTTTGTATTTTTGGTTTTATACCTTGAAATATATAGGCATAATTTTTTTTGAGATGGGAGTTGTTCATGGGCTCCTACAAAGGTTTTCCTTCGAGTGTTGATAGTTGATTGCCCCTAACTTATAACTTGTTGTGATGATGAATGGTCCCAACCAATTGGGTTCAAACTTTCCATTGTTGTCTAGATTTGGAACGTTCTTCTTATTCTCCTTCATCACAAGTTCTTCTACCTGGAATGTCTGAATCCTGATCTTCTTGTTATAACTTTGCTTGAGTCAGTTTTGGTACACTTGCAAATGGTTTAAGGAATCCATATGCCACTCATCTAGTAACTCCAATTCATTTAATCTTGACACCCAATACTACTCATCTGTGATGAGATTCTACAATGATATTCTTAATGACAGGAGCTCAATCTCAATGGGGAGTATGGCTTTTGATTTGTAGACCAGGGAGAAAGGGGTGGCTTGTTTGATAGGCCCATAGGGCGGGATTCAATTGGAGGTTCCAATCACAACCAGCTTCATTGACCATTTTCTTTAGGATCTTTAAGATGGTCTTATTTGTAGCCTCATCTTGGTTGTTTCCTTGAGGATAATATGGGGTTGAAAAGTGATGTTGAATATTAAACTTGTGGCATAGGTGCGAACATCCTAATTCTTGAAAGGTGTCTCGTTATCTGAGATAATGGTTTGAGGGACACCATAGCGGAAAATTAGGTAGTTCAGGATGAACTTTGATATCTTATTTCCTGTGATATAGGTCATAGAGATGGATTCTACCCACTTTGTGAATTACTCAATGGCAGTGATGATGAATTTATGTCCACTAGATGAGGTGGGGGTGATTTTTTCAACGAGATCGAGCCCCCACTCTGAAAATGGCCAAGGTGTGACAATCGGATGGAGCTCTTGAGTTGGTGCATGGATGAGATCCCCATGCTGGTGACACTATAGACACCTTTAGACATAGTCATATGCTTCCCTTTCCATTGTAGGCCAATAGTACCTCATCCTCAGCAGTTTCTTGGCCAAGGTCATACCGCTCGAATGTGAACCATAAATGTCATTATGTACCTCAGTTAAGGCATTTGATTCCTCCTCAGTGTTTAGGAAACGTAATAGGGTTCCTTCAATGATTCTACGGTAAAGGGTATCTCCTAGGATGAAAAAATGGGATGATTTTTTGACAAAGGCTCTTTTGAGGTTCAAGGTTATGTCGGCTAGTAGGACTCATATTCTTAGGTAAGTGTATATATCATGGTACCAGGGTCCACCAGGACCAATGATTTCACACACAAATTCGGACATCGGTACCTCAAATGCAAGCACGAGAAACTGCTCTACAAGAAATTATTGCTTCAGGAAATTGTGCGGGACATCTAGGAGTGATCCAATTGTAGCCATTGCATCCATCGCTCTGTTGTTTGCTCTTGGTAGCTACTCAAATTTGATATCAATGAACTCCTTAAGGCTTTCCACCAATTTCTTTTAGGGAGTCAACTTGTCATCCTTTGTTTGGTACTCATTGTTGACTTGATTGATTATAAGTTGTGAATCCCCATAGACCTTCAGTGTCATGATTTTCCATTGTACTGCAATTCTCAGCCCTATGACAAGAGTTTCATATTATGCGATGTTATTTGTGCAAGGGAATGGAAGTTTGTATGACTTTAGAATGCAATCCCCTTGTGGGGTGATGAATAAGATCCCTTCTTGGACCCATGTTACATGTAGGATCCATCAAAGTAAATTTTCCAATGATCCACTACACTTAAGTTGAAGATTGATTCATCGTGGAATTCTAATACAAGTGGGTTTTCTAAGTATATAGGTACCTCTACCAATTGATCTGCAATTTCTTTTCCTTTGATGGCATTGGGTTCCACATACTCAATGTCATGTTTTTTCAAAATCATGACCCACTTAGATGTTCACCCTATAAGTGTTACTTTGGAAAGCAAGTAGTTAAGGGGGTCTATCTTTATGATGAGCTTTATCTGATGGGCTAGCATGTAATGTCTGAACTTTTGAGCTGCAAATACAATTGTTAGACAGGATTTCTCGATGGATGTATAGTTCAACTCATGGCCCACCATAGTTTTATTGATATAATAGATAGCTCTCTCTTTTCCATTTTCATCATGTTGTGCTAAGAGAGGACCGAGAGCTATTGTTGTTGCTAATATGTATAAGATCAAATATTTTCCTGGAATTGGCGGCATTAGGATTGATGGCATGAGTAATTATTCCTTGATATTGTTGACGACCTGATTACACTTCTCATCCCACTTGTATGCTACCCCCTTGTGGAGTAGGTGAGATTAGGGGACATCCTTGTCTGCTAGTTGTGCTATGAATCGGCGGATAGACTAGGGTCTTCCTTGTAGACCTCTTAGTTGTTTCAATGTTTTTGGTGTCTCCATTTCGAGAATTGCCTTAACCTTAGTAGAATCTATTTCAATCCCTCTCATTGACACGATATACCTGAGGAGCTTTCCTAACTGTACCCTGAAGACACACTTCTTTGAAATGAGTCTAACTTTGTATTCCTCTAACCTATCAAAGATGGAGCCCAATGTGGCTATGTGATCTTTTCTTTTCTTAGATTTAGCCAATATATCATCCACGTAATCTTACATAGTTTTGTGGATCATGTAATGAAAGATAAGTGTCATGGCCCTCTAATAGGTTGCTCCTACATTCTTCAACCCGAACGGCATCATATTCCAACAATATGTCCCCCATGGGAAAGTGAAGGTTGTTTTATGTTGGTCATCTTTTGCTATCATGATCTGGTTGTAGCCTGAGAATCCATCCATTAAAAATAGCATCTCATGTCCCGCTATCATATCCACGATCATGTCAATGTTTGGAAGTGGAAATTCATCCTTGGTGCACACTTTGTTGAGGCCTCTAAAATCTGTGCAGATATGGATGCCCTCAATGGGCTTTGAAATAGGTGCAAGGTTTGAGACCCATTCTAGATAATCTATCAGTTGTATGAACCTTGCATCTAAGAGCTTTTGAAATTCCATTTTGACCAAAAATACTATCTGGGGATGCATTTTTCTTAGCTTTTGTCTCACTGGCTTGGCTTCAAGATATACGGCCAAGTGATGAACCACAACCTATGGATCAAGCCCGAGCATGTCAGCATAGTTCCATGCAAATTTTTTCTTTCTTTATTTTAGGAATGCATCCAGGATCTCTTGCTCTTCTCTGAGAAGGGATTCTGCATAGAATGTTTTGTGTGGCACCTCCTCTATTCCCGGGTTGAATGGATTGCACTTCTCTACTAAGACCGTTGATTTCTCCTGATGAATTGCACTGAGAGGAAGATTGAATCCTTCATCCTTTGGCACCTCAAAGAGGTTTTCACCATTGGATACGTCCTTTATTTTTACTGTTTTTAGGTCAAAGAGTGCCATGGTTTGGTTTTCACTCAAAGACCTAAAGATCATTCTTGGATTTTAACTTTTGCAACTGAAGGATTCAATCATTTCCCTGTAGTAGGCATGTGTGTCCATTATGATGTCAAACCTAGCCTTGTGTTCTTCGTATGGTACCATATCCCTCAGTCCCATGAATTTTGAGAGTGCCTCATCATTTTTGAAAGTATCCAAAATTGGTGGTCCTCGTTGGTTGCAATCGATGAGTTGAGGATAGACTAGGTTTATTTCATAGGTTTGATGGTCTGACTCAAAAGACAAGGTACTAATCATGAGAAGGGAGGAATCCTTGAAAAGAATGGGAAAGTATGCTATAAGATCTTTGTCACTACTACACACATCAATTATGTCAAAGGTAAAGTTGTCTATGACTCGGCATGTGGATACAAGTAATTGAAGAGCAGATGTTGATTGTTGAGGGGGAGTTTTGACCTTTTTAACCAAAGCACCTTTTCCAAGTATGGTCACCTTCATAGGGGTACATCCGAGGCCAAGATCTCTCATACGCTTCTCCGGAATGAGAGGTACTAGAATCCCATTATCATTATGCCCAAGTTTTTTTTCTGTTATAGCCCATACCAAGCATCATTTGTAATCCTTTGTTGCTCTCATCCATAGGAATGTCAGGCATAGGCCTTTCATCTTGGTATAGGAGACTAGATATGTCTCTTTCATCTACTATTTCCTGACTTAGATCTCCCCAACTTCTAAATCTAGAAGGGTCTGCTTTGAAGGTATGGGATGATGTTTCAGTTGGTTGGGGTTTCCCATGAGTTCTAGGAGATTAAGGTAACTCCCCTATGACAAAAGAACTTTTCTTCATTTTCTAATCCCCACACCCATTGTCTTGGATAATGACCTTAATTTTAGATATATCAGGAATGGCAGGTGTCTTTGTCTCAGAAGTGGAGGCTAATGTAGCTGGGTCTACATACAGAGTGGTGGGGCCTTCATCGTTCTTTGGGACTTGGGGGATTTTATAATATTTTGCTTCCAGATTCTTGTAGTAGGAAAAGAGTTTAGGATCACCATGGATCGTGACCTCTTGATTTTGATATGGGAACTTGATGCACTGATGGAAAGTTGAAGAGACTACTTGCATCCCATGGATCCATGGATGCCCCAAGAGAATGTTATAAGGTAAATCAAGATCAAGGACCTAGCATGTGGTTTCCATAATGGTTGGACCTACTTGAATAGGGAGTTGAATAGTGCCTTGAGACACTCTTTCCTAATCATCATATGCTTTGATTGTGATGCCCTTACCTTTTTCAATGGCATCCTCTAAGAATCCTAGATTCTTTATTAGTTTGTGGGAATAGATGTTTAGACCTGCATCCCCATCCACCAAGACCCTTTTGACTTTTTTTTTATGAACCAGGACCTCAAGGTGGAGTGCATGATTGTGAGACAATTGGGTGGGAAAGTCTTGATCAGAGAATGTTAAGAGACTTGGAGTGATGATATTTCCAACCATAGCTTGGAACTAGTCAGCATCAAGATCCGCGGAGATGGTGGATGAAGCCAATGCTTCCTCTAGGATTTTTTATGTGAAGGTGATATCTTCAGCAACTCCATGATACAGATCTAAGCAGGGGTTCTTTTCATCTAGTCTAATACATTGTAGTCATTGGGAACACATTTCATATTGGAGGTGGATGCTCTAGGTAGCTGTGATGGTCCAACAATGTTGACTTTTTTGCTGCATGTGGTGACTCCACAATCAACTTTGGCTCCTTTGATGCTAAAAAAAATGACCATTTCATCTAGAGATGTGACAACATGGTCATACACATGGTTCACATTGGCATACTTGGTCTTTCCACGGTTGTTCCCTTGGTTATGATCCAGCATCAGATTCGTGTATATTTTTAGGTCTTGATTTCCAACTGGTTGTTCAACAGTTATGACCTTGTCATCGATGAGGTCTTGGATCATATTTTTCAACCTCATACAACTGGCGTGCCCCTTGATCTTGTGGAAATCACAAAGGTGATTCTCATTGTACCAAGGTGGTTTCACTTGGGGTTCCTAATAGTTCTCATAAGTGGTAATTTTGATGATATTTTCATTTATCAGCTTGTTCATGACCGATTCAATTGGTTCCCCAAGGGTTGTGTACTTTTTCTTGGGGGGATTTTTGTTTTGTGGGTGTGGTCCCCTTGATTGTTCAAATTGTTGATTTGATTGTTGGGTAGTTGTTGTGATATCATGTCAACTTTTGTGTTGTTTCAATTGTTGTTTTGTAGTTTTTGGTATGTTTGGGTACTTTGTTTTGGAGCATTGATTATGACCTTGGCATCCACCACACCATCATTGGTGATGTTCTTGTTCTTCACCCACATGCGAGGTTTTTTGTTATAGCTGGTGGATGGACAGTTGTCTTGAGGCTCAAGATATGTGGGTGTCCCCCTTTGTGCAATAAGGGCTCGTTCAATGTTGAGCACCTTAGGGATCAAATAGTTGTACATGGTGATACATTGCATCTTGAGATGGAATGCCAAGGTTTTCTCAAGGTTATCAATGATGGTGCAAACTTTTTGTTCTTCAAGCATGGCCCATTTTCTCCTATTGGCCTTGGATCACCATTGTTGTAAGAAGGAAGTGAATGATTCCCCCTTAGCTTGTTCAAGAGCAAATAGTTCCTCTAAACTAACATCCATTTTGATATTAAAGGCATAGTTTTTTATGAATGCACCTATAATCTCTTGGAACTTTTTGATGCTAGGAGGGAGGCGAGAAAACCACTCCATGGCGAGACTAGCCAAACTTTGAGGAAATAGCTGCATTAGATATGTATCTATTGAAAATTGATTTTTTTGGTTAGGTTAGTTAAGTGGGACCACTTTTGGGTGCCTACTTTGAGGATGAAGCCTTGAAGATATTTACATAACAAAGGTTAAGTTGCTACTTTAGTTTGGGACACCCAAATGCATGAAGATGAGAATTTGACATTGTTCTTCATTGCATAACTCTATTTGCATGAGATAGGCGTACCTTTTAGGGATAGGGCTTGAGTGTTGTAATTGTAACTCAATTGGAGTTTACAAAGTTAATCAAAGCCTATTTATCTCAAGCAAGTTGAAGAGAGGTTGGATCAATTTTATTGTAGGTTGTGAAGAAGTTTTTGTGAAGGCAAAAGAAGCATTCTCAAGGAAGAATTGGAGCTATTGTAGTCTATTTCAAAGATTGAATAATAGAATAATTCTTGGTGGAGTTTTTTCTTGAAAGGGTTTCTCCACAGTACATGCTTGTGTAATCTTTCTAATATCCTGTCTACTTCTTCTATCAACTTTTGTCTACATTCTACAAATAGTAAAATGAATTAATCAGATAGACACTCACAAAGAATATGTAACAAAGGAAAAGCTTATTTAGATCAGCAATATTAAAGTTTTAAAAAGTATTAAGCTAAGAAAACACCTCAATTTTCAATAGTGTCGTCATATGCGACCTCCATGCAATGTACTTGGAATTACTTGACGTGATCTTTAGGGTTTCCCGTCCTATGATATTTGTTGAATTTAGGGATTTCAAACCCCTTTGGGAATGGTACCATTGCAAGGCTCCTATCAAATGGATAGGGGCACAAGTTTCTTGGTGTTTTTGGGGTTTTCTCTTATTGAAGATCTAGCACTTTCTGTGACAGAAACTTGATTTGTGTTGTCACATCATTTTATGGATTAGGGGGGTGAAGTGAATGTGTTTTGAAGTGGTGGATTTGTTCGAGTGATGGGTGGAGTGTTAGGTATGTTGGTGGGAGTTCATTCCAAGATCTTTTGTGTGATCAAGGCTTGTTGATATGCCTGCATTTGTTGTTGTGCCAACAACACTTGTTGTTGGTCTTGCTATTATTGTGCCAACAATGCTTGTTGTTGGTCTTGCTATTGTTGTACCAACAACGCTTGTTGTTGTTATGGCAACAAGGCTTGTTGTTGGGCTAGTAATGTTGCTTCTTGTTTCACTTGGTATTGTTGCAAGGCTTGTTGATATGCTTGTCATTGGGCTGCTTGCAGTTGTTCCTGGTATTGATCTTGTGCTTGCGCTTGTTGACCTTGGTATTGGGCATGTGCTTGAGCTTGCGCTTGTTGGGCAACTTATACAGCCTATACAATTTGTGCAGCTTATGCGGCTTGTGCAGGTTGAGTTGCTTGCACAGCTTGGGTGGTTTGTTGTTGTTATAGTAAGGCTTGGGCTTGAGAAACATGTTGTGCTTGTTGTGCAACTTGAGTTGTTTGTGCTTGCTATGAAACTTGAGTTGCTTGCACTTGATGAGTAGCTTGTTGTGCAGCTTGTGTGTTTTTTGCTTATTGAGCTTGAAATTGCTAATATGCCTTTTGATAAGCCTGTTGTGTTGCTTGCAACGTGATGCTGTATTGATTGGCCACATTTGGTCTTAGTGGCGGTGGTGGTGGAAAATTTGGAATGGTGTTCATTGTTGTGATGAGAGGTAGCATTGTATTGATGGTGGGGATTTGTGTGGTGGATTGTGCAATTGATATGCTTGGTCCTTGAGAGACCATGTTTATGGATGGTATTGTAATTGCTTGTGTCGTTTGGATGGTTGTCATTTGTTGTTATGATATTGATGGAAAAATTAGAGGATTTTGTATGATGTTTTGATTGATGTTTGGGGGTTGTTTTGATTTTGTTGATTGAGTGGTGGTAAAGGAGGTAGCCCTAAACTGAGGGGTGGTGTGGGTGCTAATGGAAAAGGTGGAAGTGGTGGAAAAGTGGGTGGTGTGATTCCTTGTGGAAATGATGATGATGAGGGGTCAAAGATTCCCCTTGGTCTAAATAACCTACCTTCTCCTTGTGAAGTCATAGGGAGAGAGATTTGTGTGTTGAGAGGATATGTTGATGTTGCGTGAAAAGATGATGATGGGTCATTGGGGTCTTGAAAGGTAAGCAGAATATATGGGTGTACGTGGATTCAATGGGACAAATTGACCCAAGATGGTGTTTGCATCCAAATCTTTGTTGTTCACAAGGGGGTGTGTTTGTAGTGCATAAAGCAATGAGCTTCCCTTGTTAACAATAGGTGAAGTTGGAACAATGGATGATATGATTTTGGGGATGCTTTGCGTGATGCTTTGAAATAGAGGTGTGGATGAGATTGGGGGTGTGGATGAAATTGGGGGCATAATCCCAAGGGGATTCTCCACAAGCTTACATCAAAATCAAAAGGGAGTTTAGCCCCTTCTTTGGCCAATTCTAGCATGTATTGTGAGGGACTGAGTTTCATCATGGCATTGGCAATCTTGTGGTTCTCAGGATTTTAAACCATTTCAATAATCTCTATTGAGTCATCCCTAAAACATTTTTAGTGATTTTCTCCACTTGGGAACCTTCCTCTTGATGATTGTATGGTAGTGGAGGAAAATTGAGCGTGGGATTGCTAGATGCAATGAGATTGATTTCAGAGGTGGTTTGACTCAAGTCACCCGAAGTGGATGTTTCCTTGTTCATTTCCATGTTCTTGTGTTGAGATCTAGTTTGAACCATAAAATAGGGATCATTTTTCAAGAATGTAAGAGATAAACCTCTAATTCTTTAGATTGATCTAAACTTTGGGTACAAAAAGAAAGTCTAAGATATTGAGAATCAAAGAGATGATGATGGTGATAATGAAAGATGGAGGATAGGTGAATGATTTGGAACTTTTTAGGAAACCTTGAAGAGGATACTAAACTTTAGGACTTTTGGATTTGATGTTTGATTTAATTTTGGATTTTGATTTTGATTGAATTTGGTTTCGATAATGAACTCATAAACTCTAAGAGGTTGGATGTTGTCCTAGAGTGAATTTTTCCACAAGATGATAATCTAACTAAGTGTGCAAAGAAGGATTCATCTACACACACCTAGCTAAACAAGATGATTTGGATTTTTATTTCAAAGGATTTTCCCAAATTTTAGCATAAAGGATTTTTTCAAGATTTCCAAGAGTTGTTTGTGAGGTAATTTTGATTTT
>VDFB02016828.1:0-23254 GCA_007258455.2 Sequoia sempervirens | reverse complement strand
TAGTTGACATATGCATTATGGGATTATCGTACTAGGATTAGAACATCAATTGGAAATAATCCTTATAACCTTTTCTGTGGTACTGAGGCAATAATTCCCTTGGAGATGGAGATTCCTCATTAAGAATTTCTCTTCAAGGACTTATTGATGAAAATACTTATAAATAATAATAATTGTATTAGCTTGAAATGCTCGATGAATGATGCATTAATTCTCTTGAGAATCTCCAAGCTTACTATAGAAAAATTTAATGCAGTTAAAATGATAACGTCATCCCTCGTTTGAATTTACTAAAGGTGATTTAGTGTTATTTGAAAATCAACGTAACGTTAATGCCACCCCAACTGACAAAGGAAAATTCAGCCCTAATTGGTTAGGAACTTACATAATTAATGAAAGTTATGGATCTGGAGCATACACATTAACATAAATAGATGGAACACCTCTTAAAGAACCTATTAATGCCATGCATTTGCGCTGGTATTAGGTATGTGTAGGATCATGATGGGACAAAAAGTGGCGATATGATGGGTATGTGTAGGGTATGTGGTTGAAGACCTTTTATTTACCCAAAATTGATGAAATGAAAGGTTTTTTAAATGAAGTTATCATCTTTCCACCAATAGAATTATACTTTACTTTGAATTTAATAAATAATTATTATTCATTTCTATTTGAATTATGACTAAAGTCCTAATTAGTAGAGTGGTTGAAAAACATCTATAGCTTTCAAAAAAGTATACATTTTTTTTAATCCAAAACTTGTCGTCACATTCTATGATTCACATACTATAGGATTAAAAATGAATTTCATGAAAGTTTGACCAAGTTAAGGTAATTAGGACCTTACAAGTTTTTATATTTTTTTAAAAGTTTTAATAAAAAATTCATAATTAATTATTTAATTGGAAAAAATTACAAAAATATGCATCACATGGGACAGATCCTCTACTTATATCTAAAATATTATAAAAAAAATATTATCATTTTATTGTGGTTAGGTGGTTAGACAAACACCTACTTATTTTTTCCCTAAAATTTAAGTACCATTAGATTGAAATTTCAAATTTTCACCAAATAGATTTTTGTTTTTAAATTAACCTAGTAGTTTAGAAACTACATTCAATTTGTTACAGATTCTATTCTTACATATTGTTTAAATAATATAGATAACTTATTCAAATTTTTACGTCAAGTTGCCTAACTCTGATTTTTTTGAAATTTTTGCCACTTAAGGGCCTATTTTTTCCATGATGATCCTGCATATACCCTATTATGTCTATTCTACTTGAATAGTGTGAATGATAAATCAGTGATGTGAGAGTTAATAGATGACATTCTATGTTATCTCGCATTGATTCATTCTTGACAAACAATCATTTGTGTGTCTTGAATACTAAAGTAATTATTTAAATTAAAACTAGGATAGTTTAATTAGATCACACAAAACATGTTAGATCATGGAGACATTTATTAAAGTATTGCAAAGATTATTTGATAAATCAAATTTCCATCTAAATTAAACACACAAGCATGAAAAATCAAACATATAAGATCATATCACAAAGTACATATCATCGAATATACAATGTTAGTGTGTCCTATGACTACCAGATCCCTCAGGATGTGGTGATCGCATTCGTTGAGAGACGGTTTGTCGAGAGACGGTAGTATGCGATCATGAACTAATAAGAGAATCCAATGCATAATGTAGGCCCCTTGCACATCCAACAGTTGCGGCCTCCCATCTGATGGCCTCTAAGTGCTTTCGCTCTATGTGGTCTCTATCTTCCTGCAATCTGGAAATCTCTACATGAAGTCTCTTGACCTCCACTGGATCTCGAGATGACCAAAGCTCCTCATATGTAGCCTTGTCTTGATCAGTGTGCCTAGTAGTGCCCTTGTATGCCACTCAATCTAATGTAAGGCTTGAACAACTCTGGGTGCTGCTCCACAATAGGTGGGGGCATGTAGTCTATTTTGATAGCTTGATCTAAGACTGAAGGATGTACTATCTCTATGACTGCTTGTCGGTAGAGATAATGAAACTCTCTCACAGACCCTACAAGATAGAAATCATAAAGATAATTAGTACACATCATGATATATATATATATGTATGTATGCATGTATATATATAAAGCATGAGCATAATCATAAAGCATAACCATAAATAATGTTTCATCACCTAGATCTCTGACTGGCTATGTAAAAACAACCTCATCCTATGTAGGAGGAATGGAGGATGTGTTGGCCTCTCCAAGCTTGTAGGTGCTAGTGCGTGCTGTGGCTCTAGATTGTGATCTAGTAACACAGGTGGGAGCTGAATATCTCCACTCATGGGAAACTAGACCCTCATCTGCTGTCTCATTTCCCTCACTCATCAGTCGGCCCTCATACTCCTCCTCCTCTTCATAGTCTAAGTCTACATCCTCCTCATAGTCATCCTCTACCTCATCTACAAATATGTCTGCAACCCCAATACCTGTATCCTCACCTGCCTCCTCCTCCTCATCCCTCTAATCGAGAAGTGGCCCCACAAAGCCTATAGGCTGATTCATAAGAAATATTGGAGTTGGTCATGTTGTGCCCCACCAATCCTCATATGCATCTATAGCACCGATGTCACCAAAGTTGGAGAATGGGGGCATGTTGAGATTTGAGTCATCTGAATCACTGAATAAAATGTCATCCAATATTAGTCATATTTTATCTCTTGGCCTCTGAGCACTCCGCACTGATCACCTATAAAATTTACATTAAATACATAATGCAAGGTGTGCAACACACCTTTTCCTAACATTCTCCCACTTGTTGTATACATTGAATAAGGGGAACAAGTAACCTCAAAACATGAATCAAATGAACAATCCATATAGCCACATATACCATCATGGAATCAAAGTGCTCCATGTGCTCCATCAAGATACCTGCAACAAGAATCAAAGTGACCACCATCCTAAGCATGAATTCTATCATCCTCCATCATGCCAATGCATAAAGATAAGAAACCATCCAATAGAGAATCCACACAATCTATCACAACGAAGCATAAGTCCTACTCAACTGATATCCCAAACACATACACTCAATCCAAAAGTATCAATATGCACCAGTAGCTATCAAGATACACAAACCTAAAGCTGAAATAACAGCCACAGTAAGTGCCAATACATCCAATTGTCCATACCTCCAAGGTATACAAAACATAGTAAACTCATGCCATAAGCATATACACCCATAAACTACAATCATAAACTCCATGTGCAAAACTTGTCAAAGAATGACATACACATCCAAGAGCTCCCACTGCATGGGTAATGCAAATCTAAAAAAGATCAAGGCATACCAATTCTACCAATAACATCATATAGAAAGTGTAAACTACATCATGTAGTAACAAGGAATCATCCACAATGATATCCAAGCCTGTATATCAATAACTTGTAAGAAAAATCTCCTACATACACCTCTAAAAGCCAACTGTGTCAAGTATGATCTCCTCCACAACACCCCAAAGAAAAGCCATAACAACACCTAGCCATTCAATCTACAAGATCAAACATTACATTTGGTGGTGATCATGGTGTCATGGTTGTTTCTTGTGCTTTAGAGACTTTGGCATGTCATGATGGTTTATTCAGGTGCATTGTTGGTGGTGTTGGATTAGTTCTTGATTATGGTTGTGGCGGTGTATCTTCATGATATGAGGATCATGGTTTTACTTTTCCTTTTGTGAGCTCTTGTTATATTTGAGTTCTTTGATTGTGTGAGGGCCTTTTGGTTGATCTTCATGAGGATATTGTTATCATGATGCCACAGATAGCTTGATTACATGTTTCAGTGGGAGATTTTGATAGTGATGGCTTTGGTAGTGAAGGATATTTTTATGATGGTTTGGCAGTTGTAGGTATCTTCTTGGCTTGGAGATTTTGGTTCTTCTTTTTATATTACTGACATTTTAGTTGTGTGCATAGACCTGGATGATCTTCATGGAGAGGATGGTTGTCATGATGCTACGTATGACTTGGTATCATAGTTTAGTGGGAGTTGTTGGAAGTGATGTGGATTCACCATTTGATGGTGGATTTTCTTTTGCAGTGATTGTTTGTGTCATGGATGGACTCTTAGATTCTACTTTTATGCAGTGATAGTTCATCGACATCTTTGGTTTCATTGACAGGGGATGGTTTTATTCATATTGATTACATATCTTGGTTCTTGGTTTAGAGTGTTATTGTATTATGTCATGGTTTACTCTTGATCATATGTTAGAGTTTTGGCATGGTACTTGTTCTCTCGAGACTAGGATGTATGCATTGTTGTATGAAATCTCTTATAAGGAGATGGTTAGATCATGATGTCATGGTTATTTTCTTGATTTAGCTGTTAGGACTTTGACTATTGATCTTGGTGGTTCTCTTGATATTGGATACTTGAAGACATAGATGAGGCATGAGTTCTCTTATGATTAGAGACATGTGTTGAGATGGTTACTCTTGATGATATTTCAGTAGGGAGTTTGAGGAGCCTACACCTTGGTTGGACGTGAGTTCAACATGGACCTATGAGGAGAGTGTTCTTGGATGAGTCATGATGACTTGGATGTCTTGGAGGAATATTCTCATTCCTCACTCTTGGTCTACTCAGCAGTTTTACTTGGAAGGTATTGCCCATTTTTACTTTCAAGTGCTTTGTGTTTTATGCTTTATCTTCTCATGCATAAGGATCATAAGCTATGGATATATGGTTTCCCCAATATTAAATAAGGGGACATGGTTTACAATCTCATAGTTATTTTCACATAGTTTTGTGTAATACCACTTAGTGGTTTTGTGGGAGCTTGCTTCTATAAAAGCAACCACAAAGGTAGTTATTGTGAGATGCAATTTTGCATGATTAGCTCTGGTTAGCATTTGTGAAGGTTTGAAGCATGGCACAGGATGTGTGGTTGCATGCTTGTTCGCATGGATTGCTTGGAGAGAGCTTCTTGCTTCAATGGTGTTAATGGAGCTCCAGAAGATGTATTGTAATCTTTATTGCTGAATAATACATGAGAGATGGATGCTTTTGGAGGTTGGGTTTTTTCCCTCTTGAGGGTTTTCCCAGGGTATATCTTGTGTCATATTTTCATGGGTATGTTGTCTATTCTCTTGCATGTGGATTTTGAATACTTAGATGCATAAATTTTTTTATGGGTTATTTGGAAATTAATACTCAGTAAACTAGTTAATATTCCTTTACCAGTTGGCACAAAGTTAAGTTTAGACATGAGTCCTAAATCTGATTTTGATTTTGAGGAAATGTCTGAAATTTTGTATGATAGTGCAATTGGTAGTTTAATGTATGCAATGGTCTATACGAGACCGGATATAACACAAGCAATATGAGTTCTTAGTAGGTTGATGTCTAACCTTGGTATAGAACATTGGACTTATGTTAAAAGGGTGTTTAGATATTTACGAGGGACTTCAGATTACTATTTAGTTTATCATGGTTCTAATAATATTGATATTATAAATAGAACATTGGACATACATGGGTTTGTTGATTAGATTAGGCGTGAGATTTGATGTCAGAGGTTGACAAGTGGTTATGTGTGCACTTTTTTGGAGCTGCGTAGTTAGTTGGATGAGTAAGAAGCCCACAGTTGATTTGTCCACCACAGAAGTAGGTCATGGCTCCACACAGGCCTCTAAAGAGGCAGTTTGGTTACATAGGCTTGGGTCAGGTATTGGTTTTAATTGCAAGCAAGTTAGGTTTGAATGTGATAGTCAGAGTGCTATTTTTTTAGCAAAAAATCCTATGTATCATGCTCGTACTAAACATGTGGATGTTCAGTATCACTTTGTGTGAGAAATGGTTGAGAGTGAGAAAGTATTAATTGAAAAAGTTGACACTTTGATTAATGTTGCAGATTATCTTATGAAGCCAATTCCTATAGATAAGTTCTCATGGTGCAGGAAGGCCATTGGCCTTGAGTCCTGTACTTGATTTAAATTTATTATTCCTTGTTTAAAATAATTGCAATGTATAATGCCAAGTGGGAGAATGTTGGAAATAGGATGCCATTTAATTACGAATCCTAAACATTAATTATTTCATCTATCTCCTAGATTCTTGAAATGTGTTCAACAACACTAAGATTAGGATGAGATTAATATTTGATGAAATAATCATGATTATTGACATTTGTAATTAATTCTAAATGTAAGGAGCATGTGAGGGAGCCCATTGTGAGTTCCTAAATAATAGGGGCACATGGGGCACCCACATGGTAAGGTGACACTCACCTTAAGTTTAGTTAACTATTCAAAGTAAGAGATAACACTTCTGAATGCATGTAAAGATCCTAGGAGTTAGGGTTTGATGTTTGCATGCATGAAGTTCAGTTGAGTTCAATTATGATTAGTTTAGTTCAGTTCAATTCAAAATCAATTTAGTTTAGTTTAGTTTAGTTTAGTTCAGTTTAGTTGTCTTCAGTTAGTTTCAGTTGTATGTTGCTTAACTTTAGTTAACTTGGAATGCATGGCTAATAACATTGAGTTGTATGATAGATAACAAGGACTACCTCCAGTTAATAGGGGATGACCATTCTTGCATGAATGGTGTTGAGTATATGTTTCAGTTAACTAGAAATCACTTGGAGCCAACTTGGGTGCCCAAGATTCTTTCTTGGATTTACCTCTCTTGCAAGATAAGATATTTTTGAAGGCTCGGTTAAGTAGGATTACTTATGGGAGCCAACTTTGAGGAAGAGCTTTGGAATTATCACCAAAGAGAAGGATTAGTTGTAGCTTTAGTTTGGGATGCCAAAATGCATGAAGCACATGTTGTAAGCTTTAGTCTTCATAGAATAACTCAACTTGAAGCAATATGCTATACCTTTTCTAGGGCTTGAGGTTGGGCATTGTAATTGTCATCCTTTGGAGATTACAAGATTGCTTATTGCCTCTATATCTCATTCAAGTTGAAGAGATTTTTCATAATTGTTATTTGCAAGTGTGAAGAATATTGGTAAAGACAAAAGAAGCATTCTCAAGAAATAATTGAAGCTATTGTATTTTAGAGATTGAATAATAGAATACTTCTTGGTGGATTTTTTTCCCGAAAGGGTTTGTCCACATTATATCTTGTGTAATCTTTCTAATATCCTATCTAGTTCTTCTATCAATTTCTGTCTACATTATACAACAGTAAAATGGATCAATCAAGCTAATCACCCACAAAGAATATATGTAACAAAGAAAAAGCTTACTTAGATCAACAATATTAAAGTTTTACAGAGTATTAAGCTAAGAAAACACCTTATTTTTCAACAAAATGGTCGTGCTACTAGTGGAACCTGTACCTGTCCAAACTATCTCATGAAATGATCATAGTAAAATGGTCTTACTATGTAATTGTGCCTCCATAGTAGAAACCTATCCCTTTGCATCCTCCTCAATTGTCGGGTCTCATTTGGCCACTGTGGTATCAGCTAGTAAGGTCTACAAAAGATCTCCTCCTAATCTAGGTAGTCAAATCAGACTCTCCAAAAGTGCAAATCTCCATGCTACCACACCTATCTCAATGGATAGATAAATGAGCATGGATATCCCAAGGCACATATAGACGAAAATCCTGTCGACTTGGTGCATGTGATATGCTATAGGAACCAAACCTATAGAAGTGTACAATGTACCATGCTCTCAAACTTGTGATACATGAATCATCCTAAATCATAGTAGAAATGTGCAAGCATGTTGCAACCCCATGCATAGCTGATCTGATGATTCTCCATCTCCTATATCATATGAACTAGGCCTCCATTTAGGTGTGCTCCCTTGCCATCTGGGACTAGTAATAGTGCTACGGTGAATATCATAATTCATCTCACAAGTGGTGATCATGCATAGAGCAACCACTATAGCTCGACACGTGGCTCCATGATCTCATCTCAAATTGGTCCTCCAAGGTAGTACCATACATCCACTCATATCTTCCCATATGTTCACTCCTCTACGAAATGAAATGTCTCACCTCAAATGGGAACTTGAAGAATGCAATGCATGTACTTCAAGGTGATCATCATCTCATTGATTGGTAGACGAATGGTGTAGGTGTTTGCATCCCATATCTTTACTAATGTCATGAGCATGGCATCATGGTATCTCATCGATGGTATGAGGTATGCCCAATATATTCTAGTGGCCTACAAGGTTTGTCTATGCTCCTTTGATAGTGTTATGATGAGGTCTCGTAAGCGACAAAATAGTTTGTCATTGAGACACTGTTGTGATCACAAAGGAATATAACAAAAAAAAGCAAAAATATCACTTATAAGCATTATAAAAATATTAAATCTATACATCAATAGTCAAAAAGTGTGCTAAAGTTTCTCTAGGGTACTTTTCTAAGGTTCCTAGACACTTTATTCCTTTTCTAGGATATTTCACAAAAAAGTGGGACACTTTGTGAAAAAAAGTAACACTTTGCGAATTTTTATTCTAAGGTCCTATATCTATCTAGAAATGCATAAAAACATAAAATAAATATGTAAAAAAAAAGCTAAGGAACAAAAGAATTCACTCATAGGATGCTGTAAATAACCTCATGACACCTCCTTTCATAGGTTGTCTAGTCTCAGAGGCACATATGGTTGTACGCTCGACATTCTTGCTCACTCTCCATCGAAATAAAACTACAAGAAGGTAAAAGAAAAAATGGTTACAATTAGCTTCACTTTTTACTCAGATTATATATGTTTAAATTAAGTCATTTGCATATTAGGGTTGAAAGTGCTTTTTCATTAAAACTAGCATATTGGGGCTAGAGAACTCCAATTTTGATGTCGTTTGTTGCATTGGATTTGTGATTCCACTCTTGTTCTCATCAAATATCTATCATAATGTGGTATGGTACTTGGAAATACCCTATGATATAACTTATACAATTTGATGTAGTTAGACTGCTAGCTTAATTCCCTCCCATAAAGCAAGTGGAATCAAGGGAGGCATACATCTACCCTTGAATGTGAGAAGTTAGATAAGAGGATCTTTTGAGCAACTAATGAATTGGTCTTGGAGGATGCTGATCCTAACATTGTGGCTTTGCAAATAGCTACAGTGGGGCTTCATTCCCTCGTGTTTATGAATGAATCTATATGAGTATCCTTTTATGACATGAAGTTTATTTTTCAAATTCCTTTAGCTTGCATATGCACATAGAGTCATATGGGAACTAAAGTGGGGGCTAAATATAGTGTAGAAAATTTTACTCCCTGCTTGGAGATGATAAAATTTCACACTTATTTTGGACCTATTTTAGCACCCTTAAATTTATGGCCCTTTAAACCATCATTAGTAGGCCCCTAAGACCCTTCATTTTGGATCTCAAGGTCTATTTTGACTAAAATCCTAATAAAATCAACAAAGGCATTCAATTTTCTAACAACCCAACATTTACTCACCCTGAATAACTAGGGTGGGACTCATATGCCACCTTGGGCATATGAATCCCCCTAGGTGGGACCCATATGCCACAAGTGGTGTATGAGTCCCAGGTGGCCCCTTTTTAGGGTTTGAGCTGGAAATTAAGGTTTTCAATTCAAATTTTTGGTTGATGTCGACATTTAAGATCTAATAAATGGTAAATTAGATGAAGTGCCTATATAAACAAGGCTTCACATCATTATTTCACCTAAGAAAGCCTAAGAATGCATAATACCAACTTGAGCACTCAAGCATTCTTTCACAAGAGAATTCAAGAGTAAAGTAGCAAGAAAAGTTGAAGTCTTGGAGCAACATAATAGTGTTTTCGCAGGTCTTCAAGCTCACTTTTATTCAAGATATAGCATTGTCAAGGATCAATGATGGTTGCGTATGGAGAATCATGATTGTTTCTAGGTTGGAGGGATGAAACTAGCCATCAAACCAAGCCTAATGACTTTTTTCCTAAGTGATTCTATCCTCCATTATTGTTCTATTTTCAGCCTAAAGGAAGGGGTTTGATCGAGGCAAACCCCCCATAAGCAAATCAATACAATATTATATTTTGCAAGCTTCTTAATAGTTCTATATTTGGAAATGAAGTCGAGAAGGAAGAGAAGAAATAGAAGAATAGATGTAGACCTTAAATTTTCAAAAAAGTAGAATGAGACTAATATGCCACTTGTGGTGTATGAGTCCTAGTATAATAGATTTTTTAGGTTTTAGAGGATTCAGACTTATCATTGCCAAATTTTGATCTCTACCGAAAAACCCTAATCTGGGACTAAATCGCCTAGCCCGGCGTATGAGTCCCAATGAGAAATAAAATCAAAATTTTAAAGATTTTAGGCCTTATTATGAGCTTCTCTAGTTCTAGGTGCATCTCTGTACTTTCTCAGTTTACTGTCTTGATTTGAATTCATTTCTAGGTCATTTACTTAAATCTTGCATATCATTTACATTTATTGTCTTTCCAAGCCCTAGCTTGGTGGTGAACCCCCTTTTTAGTCTTTAATCACATCCTTGGACACCTTATTGCATATATATTTCCCTCATTCCATCCCTTGATTGAGATCTCTAAGGTTTCCTTGAGTGAAACTAATAGGAAATTGGTTGGTTCCATCTCCCAAAACATAGAAGTGAACCACATTTTCTAGGTTTCAAAACCATTACCTATAGGGTATAGACCAAATTCTTATTGCCATTATCATTGAAAAATGGACATGATACATAATATTGTAAGTTCCTCAAAAATATTGTGGAAGACCTCATTGATTCTAATCATCTTCTAATTGGAGGTGTGAACGATCAAGGTTATAAGTCTATAGCTCCTCCTAACCAAAACCTACAAATATTTACAAATACCATGCCAAAAAAAACTATTTCATTTGTCAAAGCTATTGAAACAAAGAATGATGTGATGAATGTTGACATAGATGATGAAACTACAAAAGATGACAATGGGAACAAACCTGCAAGAGTGGTGGCATTTATCAAAGCTAAACCTCATATGGGCTCAACCAAAATGCCTCTTGATATTGATTTCTAAAAAAAAGACATACTTAAGCATGCACCTGATGACCCTCTTTACATAGCTAGAGGAATCAATGACAAGCCTACTAATGAGATATTAAAATTTGATCTCGTCTGTGTAGAGAATGTGATAACTAAAGAATTCCTATTTGTGGATGAAATCTATCAAGATACATATGATAAATAAAATGCATGGATTAAAATTAATAATGGTTTTGCTTGTCCTGTGATGGGCTTGATAAATCATCCTTTAAAATTTGGACTAGAAATATTAAGTTTCTCATTCACCATCATCCTGTCATTGGACCAATTTTGTGTGAAGTTAGGTTATCCATGGATTCACTCCATGAATGTCGTCTCGTCGTCTATTTATAAATGTCTAAAGTTTCCCTTTGGCAATGAAATCTTTATTGTGCACCATAGTGGCTTTAGTCCTGTCTCTTCTAGAGGGAACTTTTCATTGGATTTCTTTTGGCTTGAGCCTATTGAACCTATTAGACCTCATGAGGACTACTTTTTCAAATCATATCAAAAGTTTAAGGCAAAGTGTATAGCGGAATTATCCCTTAGAAACATACCACAACCTATGATTGAGCAACCTATCCTTGACGAAACTATGATTAAACCAAAACCCCTTCTAAATATCCAAGAGTAGCCTATAAAAATCCTCCTACCATTTCCTATAATATGAGACCATGAGACAATAAAATCAATCCTGTTGTCCCTCCTAAAATCAAACAAGTTTACAAAGCCAAGGGGAAAGTGGTTGAACAACCTCCTATGGGGTGATCCCACAATAGTGGTTTATAATTTTTTGCCAAACTAGACACTGAAATAATTTTTTCTAACTAAATCTTGACTTTCGGGCACCTATAGTGGCTAAACCGTGAGGAATTTGAAGATGATGCAAACCAAAGTTTCATGAAATTTTGTCTGTAGATTCTAAATATATTTTTTTCAAAATTTTTGGAATCAAATTGCACCTCTTTTTCCATCTCCCTCGAAAACTAGTTTTTTTTAGAAAATAACATTTTAAGGAGTGACGCTCACTGTATAATGCATAATTTTTTTCCATGAAGGATAAAATTTAATTATTTTGAATTTAGATTTGTAACTCCGATATCTAGTGCTTGGGTTAGATATTGTTTTATTGAATATTTTTTCCTTAATCAAGTTTCAAAGTCAAACAATTACAATTCAGACATAGGTGACATATAACGTAGATTTTTTGTATGTATCATTTTTTTTGTTGGATGAAGGACTTCCAATAATCGTGCACTCATATTTTGAGTTTTTTCTATAATCTTCTATTTTCCACGTCAAAACAAAGAGCTTCATTTTCTGTGAAAAACCTATGTTTAATAAAACTAAAAAAATAGATAATAAAACCAAAACATATTATAATTATAGTCATTGGATAGCTCGTTCCAAAGACTACTTGATTCCAATTGGGTTTGTGAAGTCTCCTCCATTTTCATCCTCAACTAGAGCTTCGAAGGGAATTTTATTTTTATTTTTTTGGTGGCAAAGAGGGAATCAGGGAAAAGGGAGGTTCACTTGAACTGGGGGGTTTGAGTTAACCCCTAGGGTTTTGAGTGAACTAGGTTCATTTGAACCCCCTTTCAAAAGGGGTTCACATTTGTGTTTTTCAATGGGATGCATTAAATGGGTTCGCTCGAACCTAGGTTTGAGCAAACCCTCCTTTGGTTCATTCGAACCCCAAGAATGAAATTTTTTGGCATGGGGTCATTTTTTGCAAGTTTTCCTTCCTCATTCAAATTGTAAACCACTTTTGTGGGTTTACCCTATGGTTACTTCTGTTCCTCCCCTAATGGAAGAGAAGAAACCTATGATTGAAAAACCTTCTCTTATATAAATGCAAATTGATAACAGGTTGAAACAAAATCAAAATGTTGGAGAGCATAGGTGTAGATGACATGCTATTGCTCGTATGTTAGAAAACTAGGAAGAAAAGAACAAAATCATAAATCAAAATCCTAACTTGCATGAAGCAATGCATGATGATTCTATACCCTCACCACAACATAAACAAGAACCTTCAAGAGACATTATCGATCGGCCTCCTATTCTGCTTAATCTAGATGATGACATTGATATTGCAAATATTAATGAACAAGCACATAATAAGTTGAATTCATTGGTTTCATCTTCTATGAACTTGAATGACAAATATCCTAAAAATATATTTGCATATATCCATCAAGATTGGGATGTATACAACCTACTATAGGCTGAATCATATGTTCCTTACTAGTATTTTGCATTGTTTCATTTTCATGTTTCTATATGCGATTGTATGTGTGCAATGTGAACCCCCTGTGCTATTTCATTTGATGTATCTGTCTCTTTTTGTGCATTCCTCTATATGTATCTGCATTCTTCTCTATGTCATAAACATTTTACATTTTTGGCTTGTCTTGTGTTTTCCTTTTCAGGATGACGCAAGGCATCAAGACGTTTAGGTCTCTTCCATGTTGACTTGAAAGGATTTTTCTTTGTTTTCATTCTCTATGTGTCATTCTTCTAGTTCTATGATTATTTTGGGAATGATGAAATTTATGAGCTTTATGACGACACTATAGTAAAGATATACTGACCCCAAATCCATAGATCCCTTATGTATTTTGAGGGGCAACCCCTCCCTCCTTTTTTGTGGTGTAGCTTTATTTTGGAAACATATGACTTGGCATAGGGTTTTCTGAGGAATCTCTCACATATTAGGAGTAAACATTGGCTACTTTAAAGCAATTGTTCACAACAATGGTGTTAGAAATTTCTTTAAGTGGGGGCATACATCAATAATATCTTTCGAAATTTTGCATATTTCATGTTGCAATTTTTTTTCTTCTTGTGATGCATCATTTTTTTGGTGGTGTTATTGGGTTTGATGTCATCCCCTAAGTTGTGAATCTTTTACTATTTATTTTTCCTCTTTTAGAGACATTAGGCATGATGATCCCTAAGAAGATCTTACACAAATGTTCAAAGTGAAATACGTTTAAAAAATACCTATATACATAATGTTCATAAGTGTTTGGCATAACACAACTTGTTGACCTTGTGAAGCTCGAAACCCTAGATTCAAGGCCACCTAGCATTATAGACCTTATTTTCGTATGGAGCCTTGCCATGTGCATAGGTGCTTAGCATAACATAACATGTTAAGCATGAGACATGAATGTGAGTGGTGCCCTATCAGAGTTACTAGAGGGATAGATTTGGTATGGTAAGTATAGTGAGAGCCTACACAGAGGCATGGATTTCTCATTAAGTCATCTTTCTAGAGGGATACTTACCTAGTGGACGGTTTGAGGTTCCACTACGCTAGAGTGAGCACGTGACAAAACAAAATTGATAGTCTAGATGTGTTCCACATCACATTGGACAATCTAGGCTTAATCTCTTTTTGGTCTTTGATGTTGTATGATTGTGTATCTTTGTCATTGCTACATACATAAGTGTCTTGAATGTCTACTTTAGTGTGAGTTTGACATGGGGTCATACTCTCACTAAAGTGGGGGAAAAATGTAGTAACAAAAAAAGTATCCCTTTTTCCTTAGTTAGGAAACAATTAATATTAAAATGAGCCTAATGTTGTCTTATTTTAGTTTTGTAATGTGTTTTACACAATTAGATTAAGTTTAGGGCCCATTTTAAACTAAATGGACTTAATTGTGCCTTATTTTGGGTGTTGTAAAGTGTATCCTTACACTTTCACACTAATTTTGGGATTTATTAATTAATTGAGGTTCATTGAGGTTAATTGGCCCCTTTAATTCAAATCCAAGCCTAATTAATTATAGATTCCAAGGGATAAATCTCAAAATTCATAAATGATATTACACAACACTTAATTTTTGAAGGTGTGTGTCCTAGGTTAGTGACCTAGGAGGTCCTAGGGACCCTATTTTACATGATCTTCACATTGTTCAAGTGTGTCCTAGCTAAGGGATAGGATCCATTTTCCAAATGGAAAATGTGTCATGAATTAGACCTAGGACCCCCTTGGGATATGTTTTGATGGTATTTTAATAAATCAAACCTATATTTGATGTCGGCTTGTGTTATTTGAATTTTGTGGAATTTAATCTTAAGTTATGTATAAATATAAGGTTATTTCACTATGTTTCATCTATGCAATCTAGAAATTGAAGTTATCATTAGAATATTTTTATAAGAGCATTGATAGAGCATTCAAGAGAATTTCTAAGGCATTCAAGGGAAGTTTATTGAGGGAATATTTCAACAATCAAGGATCATCATCAATGTCAAAGGCATAGTGCATCATGCATGTTGTTGAGCTAATGTAGCATTGGAGATCCTATTCAAGGTGTTGTTTCTAATCAAGTTCATGATCAAGATCAACATTCATTGAGGCTACTTCATGCAAGATTGTTGATTTGCACTCCAAGATTCAATTAAGGTGTGGTGAGTTGCATATTGTTGTTCATTCATCATTCCTTTATGCATTGTTTCATTTCAAGGTTTAATAACCAAAATGAGGTTTGACCAAGTAAAACCCCTATTCCCTAGAAAAAATAAATTTTCCTTTGAGTGTGTGATTGCAGTTTAGGTTGAAGAGAATTTGGAGAAAAATGGAGAAAGTTGCAAAGTTTGTTGCGCTTCTCTTGTAGAATCATGAAAAATGAGCTATAGAAATTTATTTTCTCGGGTTTTTCATAGTCTCTAACTAGGATCCGCGGATTGCAAACATTGAAGATTAGAACCTAGAAATTGATTTTCTATAACCCTATCCAAGACCCATTCGCCATAGGGAAAATTAGTCCTTAATGAGTCTCAAAAAAACACTTTTTGCTGTAGGTACACAACATTTTACCCTCTTAAAACCTTCCTTTTTGATTGCTATGTTGGTTAGGTTTAATTTATAATTCTCATTTATGCATTATAACCCTCATAATTGAATGAAATTACAAGTGAAATTAGGTTCATCATTTTGATCTCATTGTGGTGAACCTCCTTTCATTTCATTACTTTTTCAATTTCATTTCATTGTTGTAGATGATACTAAAAATATTAGTGTTGATTATTTGATGGTGAACTTAAATATAGCAATTTTAAATATTTTATAATTCATGAGAGATGTTGAGAAATGACCACTTTATTGGAAGTGGTAAATGGTTCTTATCAAAATGTAAAAACATAATATCATACTTTAAAAATTCATATAGTCCAACATTGTTAGATTGACCAAGAAAATTGATATTTATACCATTTATTAATGAACAAAGGAATAACCTAGATGAATATCATAATGAGGTACATGATAATGCTAGATATGATATTAAAAATGAGTCATAGGGTAGTGGGAATAATAATATTAATAAATCCAACTTAAAAAGTGATAAAAAAAATGGACATCTTGCATGAAAGGGGAAAATAAAAGATAAATAAAAAATAGATTGTTTTGATTAGATTAAAACTGGAAGGGCCAGCTTCCATTGCAAAATAGCCATAGAGGAAAATGAGGAACTCACAAGAAGTGAGAAATCCAAAAAAGTAAAATAGAGACTAAAGCTTAAATAGTTCGACTAGCAATAAAACAACCAAAAAACCCACAAAGTTGAGACCAATATAGAACCACAGGACACCTACAAGTTTCCCAACAACTTGAGACTAGTGATCACATTCCATTCCTAAGATAGAAACTAGAGCTTCTTTTCAAATGTCATAGGCCCTTATTGAATGATCTAGGTATTCATCGTGACATCATGAGTCGAGGTGTCCACCTGTGTACCCTTCTTCTACATATGACCATCCTCCACACCGTCCATAACCTACTTCCCTTGGAACTTCCTTAATTCATCCTGAAATACTTGAAAAGTGAGGGTAGTGTTCTTCACAATTTCTTTAATATAATCGGTCATGAGCCTGAGGCATTGCAAAGTCTTCTCCTGGGTCTAATGGATGTAATCAATCTCAATCAGTAAATTCTTCTTTTCTTCCTTTGTACCAATGATGTCCCATAAATCTTCTAGCTCCTTTTCCCACCTCTCTCAGTTCTTGAAAGACTTGGCCAAAGAAGCAATCATGTCGTAACACTCCTTGTTCTCTACCTCCCTAGGCCACATGACCTACTGCTCTAGAACCTTGCCCTCTAGAATTTGAACTCTTTCTTTAGTCGTGACTAGTTGGCCCAAGAGCCACTTCATGAAATCCTTCTAAATGTTAATTGTATCTAAGATTTCATTGACTTTTTTTCCTAGGGAGTCATTAGGGGTACAAATTGACCTAGGTTCAGTTTCAGTTTCCTCCAAATTAACAGACAAGTTGAGAGAATTTTGTGGGTTAGGGTTAGAAATGGGGGGGATGTTGGGAACATCCAATATATGGTCATGAGCCGAAGAGTGCACATGAGAGTTGGCCAGGGTGGGATTCCTTGAATCATAATCATTTGAGTTGTCAAACTCCCCTGACCCAAAAGTAGAAATAGGCATGGGTTCCAATAGAGGGGTGCATTTGATGAGGATGGAGGGATTTTATCATTCACAAGGGCTTTATCCCGAGCCTAGGTGCTATAGTGAATGACAAAAAGAGACAAAGTGGCTGGGGTCCACAGGGGGATTGTGGGGTTATGGATGGCCAAAGTGTTCTTACACATAGAGGTAGGGGAGGGAAGCAGTGCATAATGAAATTTTCATAAATGATAAATAAGGCCTTGGTGTGTGGGTAATTTGTTTCATTTATCCTAAACACTTCTAACAGATTGCTCAAGCGAAGACATGAGCCAAAAGTGGAAGTTCATCTTGACATTATACCTAAGATGATTAAGCATAGGGAAAATATGGGTGTGGAAGTGGTGGAAACATCCTTCAAGAGTGACATACCTCATGAGGATTTCAATAATTGTGTTCTAGACACCAGGTAGGTCCACATAGTTAAAGCCATTATGCAACCTGTTCACCCTCTCACCCTCTTTTAGGAACTATTTCATGTCATCCTGGTAATGACTTTTTGATTTATGAGGAATGAAAATCCCTTCCAAGGATAGCCCCATAACCTCCACAATAAGATCAAGAGTCACCATGAAAGAGGTCCCTCCAACAATAACAATTCCACCCACCCAAGAATTGGTGAAATCCAAAAAAATCTTGGGGTTATTCCCCTGCATCCCCTCCACATAAGAATCCAACTTGCCCCATTCTAGAATGGCCCAAACATCCTTTTGTTGCTTCTAGCCATCATAATTGTTAGGTTCATCCTGAACCAAATCCCCACCCATCGCTAATAACACAAGTTTTAGAGTGAGGAAACACTAGCAATTAAAACGGCTATATGAAACCTAGAGCCACATATAAATGTAAATATGCATAGATTGATTAGTAGGCTTAAGTTTCTATAATTGAAGAGAGTGGCAACTATCAATATGAGCTGAAATTGTATCCAACTCAATCTCATTTGGATAGTACTTGAGCATCATATTGAATTAATTCGAGCACCTGACTTGGGATATGGAGTATATTATCCCATTTTACTAAATTTGGAGTAAAAGCTCCAAGATTTTCTAAGGCATCAACAACTTTATTTTCTCTCCTATACAAGTGATTAACAATGTAATTCCTAAGGGAAATCATGAGATTGAAGGCCAATTCCATGGGGTCCCTAGAGAGTCTAGCAGGGAGAGGCTTTCCTAGTCAGCATAAGAATCATGTTCCTAGAGTCCCCTTCTATAACCAAATTAGAGAACCCAACTTGCATGGAAATTTGAATATCATGGAAGGCTAACACTACCTCATCAAAAATAGAAGATTGGACCCCCAAGTTGATTTCATAGGCTAGAATTAATTTCCCCTTGTGGTCATGGATGACCCCACCCCCACCCGCTTGACCTGGGTTTAGTTTGGATGAGCTGTCAAAATTGAGCTTCAACCAGCCAGAAAAGAAAATAGGCTATTAAAGGGATCTTACAAATAATTTTTAGATTTATTGTGTGTAAAATAACCATTAATTGATCCAATGGAGAATGAAAACAAATTTTAACATCCTATAGAATTCAAGTATAATATTTATAGTTGGAAATTTATCATATGGATTTAAAAAATTATAGCAAAAAATTGACACTGTATAAAATAGATTTGGTAAATTTTACTAAAACTAAATAATAAATGGGAAGGAAAAATGAATGGTAAGGTAAAGAAAAAATGAATAATTTAGAGATCAACTTAATTTAATAAAAAATAAATGTGTTTCTAGTCTTTCAATTTCAACTTTGTGGCATGACTTCTTTTTAGACTTCGTTGCAATATTATTTATTGATTCATACATTGCAGATATTGGGGATGTGATTGAGGATATTCATTTCCTCTCTGATGATAGATACAACCCACCTATTATCACTTCATCATTTCCTTTGGAGGTTGTTCTACATGTATCTTCAGAGTTGTTTGTTTATTCTTCATCTAATTTGGCTTCTTTTGATTCAAACATGTGAACCCTTGAGAATTTCTTGAAGGCACTCATCGTGAGACCACTTCTTTTAAGAAATTTTATTTTATATTCGCTATTGGATGTGCTTATATTTAAGGGGAGGAACAATGTTTGTTGATTTTGGATCACCTTCAACATACTTCTTCATGCATTCACTTTTCATGGAGAAGATAATTCCTTATAGGGGGATTCATCATATCTTATTTTCTCTCCTATAGGGGGATATTTATTGTACTTATGTGAGTGAATTAGCATTTGGGGGGACATCTTAAGTCCTACATTCTTTTGTCACATGTATAACTTTATTTCTTTTCTCTCTTTTGGAGAGGAGTTTTTCCCATGAAGTTTTCACATTTTGTTCATTTATAAGAGTTTTCATTTGTTTGTTCATGGGCGAATCATTAGGACTTCTAGTCGGGACCCATTCATGAATCCATCATTGCACTGTTTATTAGGTTTTAAGCTTCTCCCTAAGTTGATCTTAAGGAGGGGTGTTGGAGTAAATAAGTGAACACCTAATAATTAGTGCAGTGTAAAAAAATGTACTCTTGAAGAAAGAGGCAATTTCACGCTTAATTTGGAACTATTTTGGAATCCTTGTATTAATCATTCCTTAAACTTACCATTTATAGGCCTCTAAGACTCATTATTTTGGACCTTGGGGCTTATTCCACTCAAAAATCATACAAATCCTAACAAATACCATTCAAATTACTCAAATTTCAGAAAACTCACATCAAAAACCTCTGGTGGGACTAAGTCGCCCAGGCTGGCGACTTAGTCCCTTTTGGGGGATTTTTTTAATTTTGAGCAAGAAAATCACCAAATTAATTCAAATTTCCAATGGATGTCAGCCTATGAGGTCTAAATAATGAATAATTAGGTATGAATGCCTATAAATATAAGTTTTTAGGTCATTTTTCACAACATTTAGTCATTTCAACACACAAATTCAAGAGTCAAGTGTTGAATATCTTTCATAAGAAGATTCATAATTCTATTTACAACAAGGTTGAAGATTTAGGGCAGCAAGCTAGGGGTTTTTTGTAGGTCTTCAAGCTCACTTTTTGTCCAATATATTGCATTGTCAAGGGTTGATCATATATATCTATGGAGAATCATGAAGAATTCTAGGTTGGGGACATGCAACTAGCCATCAAGCCAAGCCTAAGAACTTGTTTTCTAAGTGATTCCATCTTCCATTTTCTCTCTATCTTCGGCCTAAGGAAGGTTTGTATGTTATTAATATTCATTTTTAATTTAATTTAGGGTCTCTTGGAATGAGTCTTGCATCATTTTAGTTTCATTTATGCATTTTATTCTTGCATGCTAGAATAGGGTTGCATCTTGCTTCAAATTTCCTATTCTTAGATGCACTTAGGGCTAGGGTTTTATAACATATTTCATTATCTCTTTTAAGGTTTAAATTCCAACTAGGGGTTTGATCGAGGCAAACCCCCCATTACAAACCAAATTATATTATGTTTTGTAGGTGTTTTTCATAGATTTGAATCCAGATTTCAGTCAAAGAACAAAGTGTAGATTAGGAGTTATAGGTTGCACTTTCAAATGTTTTGAAATATAAAAGTGGACTAAGTCACCACTAGTGGCATATGAGTCCCATTAGAGGTATTTACTAGATCATTTTGTAGATTCCAGTACCCATTTCCCTGAAACTGCTTTTTGGGCAGAAACCTTGATCTAGGACTAAGTCGCCCAGCTTGGCATAAGTGTCCCAGTTGGCCAGAAAATTAGATTTTCCAAAATTTTAGAGACATTTACAATCTTCACCCCAGCCTCCATCAGTTTCTAGGTGCACTCTTTCTATTTGGATTCTTTATCTTGATTTATATTGCATTCAATCTATCTTTCTACATCTCACAATATGTTTTCAAACAAAGTACATTTTCTTAGTTTTTCATTAATAATCCATTTCTTTTATCAGTTCTTTGCATCTAGCACATTCTATTTAGACATATTTCAAGCATATTTGCATTAGTATTGAGTGAACCACTTAGGTTTTTGGGATACTTTTCTCCTTTTAGGAAAAACCCTAGAAGTGCAAGAGAGCTTCTATCCCCAAAAATCTTCGGTTCAATTAGTTAATCATAAATTAGTTATTAGGTCCCTTTTACCTTATACACTTAAGCTAAATTTAGGAAATTTTTTTATTAGATTGAGATGATTATAGGCCTTGTTGTCTCATTGCATAGGATGAATACACTTTTCACAGTCTATCTTTCTTTGATCTTTTTTGCACGACAAGTAATTTATTTCAAGTTACATATAAAATCTTTCTTTGATCTTTTTTGTGACAAGTAATTTATTTCAAGTGATTTCTAGAAGCTATGGGTACACCATCAAATCCAACAATAAGAAACTTAGTTTTTAGTGACTTGCTATGGGAATCAGATGGAACCTAGATCATGAATTTGTGATGTTGGAAAAAGGGATCTAGGGCCTTGATCTGTATAGGATCTAGAATAATTGTGAATCTGAATGCTTAATTACAACAACTTAAAGGAATTACAAATTCATGCATACATTATTGAACTTATGCATTAAAAACTAAAACTTAAAGTGACAAATCAGAACATGAGAGAGAAGGAGAGAAAAAGTGCAAACAATCTGATAATGAAGTTTGCCACAAACGTGACTGTCTCTGGGTCCGCTCCAATAGAGTGCGACAATCTGATTAATCTCCAAAGAAAGATTACAAACACACCAAGACCATCTCTTCAAGCACTTCGACAGCATAACAATACTCCGTCACACGAAAATGGCTCAAAAATCTCCACAAGATCCCTCTTTCGTATCACCTGTTCTCCACTAAATCACTTGCAATCACTTAACCCCTAAGGGCTACATTCCCCCCTCTTTTATACATGATTTAAGCCTAAAGAGGCCAAAACCCTTCATAATTACAAAATACAAACATAAAACCCCTTAACAACTCGTACAAGAGTTTGTTTGTTTCTTTTTAACCCCCTTTGCTAATTTGTTAGCTGGGTTTTGCCTTATTTTTGGCTTTATAGGCCATTTGGTTACAAATTCGGCCTTACACATAACAAAATGAAACAAACCCTACATATATTTAAATACTTGTTGATGGTTTGTTGGTGAGCAAATATTTTGTTGAACCCGTGGTCGCAGGTTCCAACCCCGATGGCCATGTTTTAAACCTCAAACTCCACGAACTTTGAAACAAAACAAAACCATCCTCCTTACATATTGAAGTGTCGGCGGTCGGTGCAATGACATACCGGCCAACTCCTATGTGAGGGGTCACGGGTTCAAACCCGTTAAACTATTTTGTTAAACAAAGAAACAAACTTGCTAATGCTGATGGAGGAAAAGAGGACACTTGTCTTGCCAGAAGACTGCCACGTGGCAGTGTTTGGTTCGTTGTAAAAGACACGTCATCAGTCCAGTTGCCTGCCACGTCCTTCCTGACTCGGATGCCACCTGGGTGTACAGATGGACAGGTGTAACTCAGTGATTGGTCTGTATAATTTCCACATGTCACGCCTTGGTTTGTCTACATTAAATTCCATACAGTACGGACTGACTGATGATGTCACTTGTTGTACCATCAAGTCAACTGAACTTTGATTGTCCATATCTCGAGCATACGATGTCGGATTTTGACAAAACGAACATTGCCAGAATCACCTAAATGAGCTCTTCGACTTGACGCCACTTGTGTGGATTTCTGAAACAATCATTTTTTCCCTTTTTGGATGCCCCTGGTGCCAATTTGACCAAATGTTTGACTGGCCATAACT
>VDFB02016826.1:0-18114 GCA_007258455.2 Sequoia sempervirens | reverse complement strand
TGCATGTTTTGTTTGATTTACTTTATATTTAGTATGTAAATCGAGAGGCGTGAAATTTTCATTATATCCATCTACCCTTGGTATGGGCCTCAAGCACTAATAATTAAGTTTTGTCATCTCTTTGAGTTTAGATTGATTCATGTTGGAGGGACTTACCTATTTTGATCAGTTCTAAGTCTTAGTTGGATCAGTCCATTGCGTCTCCAGATTTATCAAACTTTAGTATAGATAATCTTGAAACATGCACGAATGTATTAGTTTCATGTGCCTGAGATCTTTATCTCCTTATACTCTTTATTATCTATTAATCGAATAGAATTTAGTGAAGAATATCTCCTTAACATAATTTGGATAGAGAATAACTGTGTAGGTGGGTAAATGGATTAATGTTGGCTATAGGGAATGGAACCAAGGAAGCATACCGATTAGAGGCGAGATACAAGAGATAAAAAAGGGAATGCAAATGCAATCTTAACAGAAATAAAATACCAAAAATAGATTAAAGCTTGTGCTTGTTCATTCATTCAAGAAATCATAAAGATATAACAGATTTACAGAGCTTGATCTCTTGATATGTTCATCAGAAAATAAAACACTAACTCCCCTGTTTTCTATTTGTAGCCTTCATACAGAAAAATTACATACTAATGTTCTATCTTCTTGTCATTTACTTCACCCATAAGAAAAACAATACAAAGCTTCTTCTAGAAGCTACGTAAGAGCCCAGCCTAAATTGGAGGGAAAGCAAAAAAAATGATTACAAATAAGTGTTGATTTAACAGCCAGCAAGAAAATATCTGTAGGTTTAGATTTTGCATTAAATTCAAATCAAAAGCAATCCTATACGCAAGAAAAGAGAAATGATTGCTGGAAAAAATATATGGAGGAGGAGTATATGCAGTGGTTGGGATTAGTTTCCAACACTCCCCCTTAATCACAACTGCCATCTACTATGCCCAAATTGTTTCATTGATGGACAAAACTTTCTTTTCCCAATGCCTTGGTGAAGATGTTAGCAAATTGATCTTCTGACCTGCAATGTTCCAAAATGATTTCTCCATTGTTGATCAACTCCCTGATGAAATGATACCTTGTATCTATATGCTTGCTTCTTTTATGAAAGATTGGGTTCTTAGATAGTGCTATGGCTAAGTCGTTGTTACAATATATCTTTTTTGTCTCTTCTTTTCCATACCTCAATTCTTTTAGCATTCTTCTCATTCATACCGCTTGAAACGCTGCCCTTGTAGCTGCTACATACTCTACTTCAACTGAAGAAAGAGTGACTATTGGTTGTTTCTTTGATGCCCAAGATACTACACCTGATCCAAAGTAAAAAACATAACCGAAAGTGCTCTTCCTATCATCTATACTTCCTGCACAATCACTATCAGTGTATCCTATCAGCTTGAAATCATTTGTCCTTGAGTAGAGTATTCCATAATTCCTTGTTCCACTTATATATTTCAAAATTCTTTTTCCAGTTTTCCAATGAGAAACTTTTGGAGATTCCATGAACCTTGAAATGAGACTAACTCCAAACATTATAACCGGTCTTGTGGCTGTTAAATACATAAGACTACCAACAAGTTTTTTGTACAAGGTTGGATTTACATCTGCCCCTTTGTCATCTTTTCTCAACTTCAAACCTGTCACTATTGGTGTTGGGGCTGATTTGAAATTCATCATATTAAACCTCTTCAAGATATCATTTGCATACTTAGATTGTGAGATGAATATACCTTTATCAGTTTGACTTACTTCAATGCCAAGAAAATACTTCATTAAACCCAAATCAGTCATCTCAAATTTTTTCTTCATAGCTGATTTGAACATGTCAATTGATAAATCACTAGTGAATATCAAGTCATCAATATATAAGCATAAAATTATGATCTCACCTTGCTCATTCATGTTGGTATACAATGTAGGCTCACTTCTGCACCTATTGAAGCCATTTTGCAAAAGGTAAGAATCAATTCTACTATACCATGCCCTTGGAGCTTGTTTAAGTCCATAGAATGCCTTCTTGAGCTTGTAAACCTTGTCTTCATGACCCAAAATCTCATACCCAGGTGGCTACTCCACATAGACCTCTTCTTCTAATATGCCATTTAAGAAAGTTGATTTCACATCCATTTGATATACTGCCCACTTGTTTTGAGCTGCTATGGCTAGTATTGTTCTTACGGTGTCTAGACGGGCTACCGGTGCAAATGTTTCATTGTAGTCTATCCTGAGTTGTTGTGAATATCCTTTTGCTACAAGCCTTGCCTTGTGTCTTTGCACATCACCATTTGCATTCAATTTTTTCTTATAAACCCACTTCACTCTTATCACTTCTTTTCTTTGTGGAAGGTTAACTAACTCCCATGTTTCAAACTTTTCTATTGCATCAATTTCTTCATCCATTGCATTTACCCATTTTTCTTCCTTGGTAGTATCTTCAAAAGGAATTGGATCTTCAACATATGAATATAAAACAAAAAGAGAATTCTGACCTACATTATTTTCACCATCATTTTGCTCATAAATATCTCTTAAACTTCTGATTTTTTGTCTCCTTAAGCTTGGTAATGTAGGATTGGACATGTCACTTGAATTTGTTGAATGTGGGCTAGATGGTCCAACACCAAGAGTTCCAATTGATAATGGAGTATGTTGCACATTTGATGGTGTATTTTCTTGTGTTTGTGAGGCTATCCTTACATTTGATGGTGTCATTTGTTGTCCACTTTGTTAACCTTGAATAGCTATAGGAGTCACATTTGAAGGAGTACTTGCTGATATAAAATCTTCATTTTCTTCTTGTGGTATGTTGGCTATAATATTGATTGTTTTATCCAAAGTTCCATCCCATGCTTCATCTTCTATGAACTACACATCTCTGCTAATAATAACCCTTTTGCTGATTGGATTGTATAGCTTGTATGCCTTTGACTCATCACTATATCCCACAAATATACATTTTTCTCTTTTGTTGTCCAACTTTCTTCTCAACTCATCTGGTACATGTGCATAAGCCACACATCCAAATACTCTCATATGAGAAACATTATGTTTTCTTCCACTCCATGCTTCTTCCGAAATCATATTTTTGACAATTCTTGTTGTACATCTATTCATTATATAGGCTGCACATGATATAGCTTCAACCCAATATTCATTTGACAAATGTTTGGCTTTCAACATGCTTCTAGCCATTTCCATGATTGTCCTATTTTTCCTTTCAGCTACCCCATTTTGTTGAGGTGTGTATCTAGTTGTGAATTGCTTGTGAATTCCATGTTGCTTGCAAAATCTTAGAAGATCATTTGAGATGTATTTGCCACCTCTATCCGTTCTCAATACTTTGATATAATGACCACTTTGTTTTTCAACAAGAACTTTGAATTGACAAAAATATTCAAACACCTCACTCTTATGCTTTAGAAAGTAAACCCATGTTTTTCTTGAGTAATCATCAATGAATGTCAAAAAATAGAAACTACCACCTATTGAAGGTGTTTGCATTGGCCTACACAAATCTGAATGAATGATCTCGAAAGGTGCCTTAGCTCTCATTGACATACCTATTGGAAAAGATTCTCTATGTTTCTTTCCTAAAATGCACCCTTCACAAACTTTTTCCAATTTCTCTATTAGAGGCAATCCCTTGACCATGCTTTTCCTATGAAGCAAATTTAGTGCTGCAAAGTTTAAATGCCCAAATCTTAGATGCTAAAGTCAATTTTCATCTTTAATTTCTGCTTGAAAGATCACTTGAGTGATTGTTGTAGTTTTCTCTTTACCCACTTGTGGAGACATTGAGTGATGTGCTTGAGCATAATCTACACTCAAATCTGATTTTATCCTTAGGGGAAACATCCTATTATTGGTCATTTGAACCTTGGCAATGAGCTGATTGCTAGGAAGTTTGTCTAAAATTGTGCACTCTCCATTTTTGAAAAATACTCTATACCCTTTTTGAACAAGTTTCTTAATGCTCATTAAATTGTGTCTTAAACCGGGAACAAAATAAACATCAATTATATATTTCTTCTCCCCATTCTTGGTTAGAATATTGATGTTCCCTTTTCCTTTGACTTCTACTTTGTTGTCATTTCCCAATGTACATATGATTTTACACTCTCATCCAAACTAGAAAAAATTTCCAAATTCCCTGTCATATGATTGCTACAACCCGAGTCTAAAAACCATACATCTTTATCATTTGATTGTGCAACATTGCAAGCCAAAAACATAGTGCTTTGTTCTAGTTTTTGATTTTGGTTTTCTTTTGTGAAATTTGCATTTTGCTGTCTAGAGTCATATTGTTTCTTTCTACATTCACTCAAATAATGTCCATACTTTTTGCAATAGTGACATTGGAATTGAGATTTATCATACCTTTTCCTTGAAGCTGATTTTGAGTTGGGTTATATCTGCTACCTCTTCCATTTGAGCTTGATGGGCTGCTTCTTCCACCTCTATGAGAACTTCCTCTACCTCTGAAATTTGTTCTTCCTCTGCCCCTACCGTGGTTGATTGTAACTTGTGAATTGAATGCATGCTCCATAGATGTACTTGTTGACCTGCTCTGCCTATGTTCATGTGAAATAAGAGATGCATGGAGCTCATCAACTGAAAAATGAGAGAGGTCCTTTGTTTCCTCTATAGTCACAGTAATGGTTTCAAACCTTGTGGGTAAACTCCTTAAAATCTTTTCAACAACCCTCCTATCTTCAAGTGTCTCACCATGCGATCTAATCTAATTTACCAATCCAATGATTTGGGTGAAGAATGAATCTATTATTTCATTATCCTTCATGTACATTGTTTTAAACTCCCTTCTCAGTATTTGTAATTTAGCTGTCCTAACTTTTTCCATACCTTGATATGTTGTTTGAAGTATATCCCATGCTTGTTTGGAACTTTTTGCTCCTGAAATCCTTGGGAAAATGCTCTCATGCACTCCTTAGAGGATGAAGAAATGGGCTTTTGAATCCTTCTTCCTATTCTCTTTCAATAAATCCTTCTTTGCTCAAGTCAATGCATTATATGCTGCTACATTAGTTGGTTCTGGAAAACCATTCTCTACTAACTCCCATAAATCTTGTGAGTAAAACAGTGCCCTCATGGTGATTGCCCAGTAATCATAGTTCTTGCCATTAAATTGTGGAATCTGTGGGTTTGTCAAGCTTGTGCTTGCTGCCATTGTTCACTATGTATACCTTAGCTCCTTGAAAACCTCCTCTAAAAGATTTTCTTAAAGATGATACCTTCAGTTTTGCTTAAAAATTTCTTTGAGCAACCTTTGGCTCTGATACCACATGCTTGATTAGAGGCAGAGACAAGAGATAAACATGGGAATGCAAATGCAATCTTAACAGAAATAAAATACCCAAAATAGATTAAAGCTTGTGCTTGTTCATTCATTCAAGAAATCATAAAGATATAACAGATTTACAGAGCTTGAGCTCTTGATATGTTCATCAGAAAATAAAACACCAACTCCCTTATTTTCTATTCATAGCCTTCATACAAAAAAAATTACATACTACTATTCTATCTTCTTGTCTTTTACTTCACCCATACGAAAAACAATACAAAGCTTCTTCCAGAAGCTACGTAAGAGCCCAACCAAAATTGGAGGGGAAGCAAAAAACATTGATTACAAATAAGTGCTGATTTAACAGCCAACAAGCAAAAATATGTAGGTTTAGATTTTGCATTAAATTCAAATCAAAAGCAATCCTATACGCAAGAAAAGAGAAATGATTGTTGGCAAAAATATATGGAGGAGTAAATGTAATGTTGGATTAGTTTCCAACACCATATTAATGTACCTAAATAGTATCAATTACCATATTATAAACTAATAGATATATATATTATACCCCAATTAATATCATTAGTGTTAGTATGAATGATGATCGGAAGCTGATCGCGGAGCTTCTAGAATTGACATCCAATCTTTCATGAACCCACTGTCTAAGGATGGAAATGGTTAATATCTCTTAGAACACCTCTCTTACAAATAACTTTGAGATGAATTCGATGCAACGGCGACATCTAAATACCTCCCTCATTGAAAGATGGTCCATCTAGAAAATAGAATTGTAAGCAAATCCCAAATTAGAATGAGAAAATGCTCCTCGAGCAAGCAAGGTACAAATACTTGAACTAAATACACTTGGAAACATGAAAAAGTGAGGGATTTAAATTTGAGTTTAGAAGTAGTTATATAAGACTAATTTTGCTAATACCATTAAAGCAATGGTTAGAAGTGACAGTGCATGCATCATATTCTACAACTCTCACATATGGACGTCTTATGCTAGAGTTAAGATTGTCTAGAACTATCCAAAGATGTTAGGAAGATGAGACTTTCTAGAGTCTTCCATAGAACAGTCCATATTTTGAGTAGAACATTCAAGATGTAGAATATTCTAGAAAAGAGGAGTTTCCAAATTTTGTATTGCATCTATAAATATTTATTGTGCACAAGCAAACAGTGCAGTTTTTAGAAGGCATGTTAGAAAGAATTGGATGGCTATAAGCAAGTTTGATTAATATATTATTGTTTTTCAAATACATATTTTTGGTTATGCTCTGTTTTTGCCCTGTTTTATCTTATTTGCAGTAGCTGTTATAGTGATTTTTATAGTGTTTTGGGCCTGTTTTTACATGGTATCAGAGCCAAATTCATTTGGAGATTCATCTAGAGGTTCAGCTAGAAATATTGCTAGAGGGTTTTGCTACAGGAAAATATATTGCTGGAAATGGTTTGTTTGTAGGGCTGATATATTATTGGAGTGATATTTGGTTGCATGGCTATTATATTGCTGGAGTATTGCTAGATTTGTTTGAAGGCCGATTTTTTATCTAACATGGGTTCTTCAAAGTAAGTTTTTCCTATCTTTGATGGAAGTGGTTTTGTAGATTGGAAGATTGCAGTCAAGAATGCTCTAAGAGAGAAGGCTTTATGGAGGATAGTAAATAAAGAGATTGGGGAACCTCAACAAAATGATAGAGAAAAGGAGTTGTGGAAATGCAAGTTGCAGCAAGCTAGAGGTATTATTGGTAAAGCTTTGAGCCCCAATCTAAATAGAAGATTTGTTGATGTAGATAATCCAATAGAGTTGTGGGAGAATTTAGAAAAGGATTATAAAGATGCAGACATTGCTAGCATGTTTAGTATAGAAGAAAAATTGATGAATTTAGATCCATCTGATTTTGAAAAGATGTCTGATTACTTCAATGAAGTTACTTTTTTAAATGCTCAGCTAAAAAAAATAGGTGCTGAATATGCAAAAAAAGATTTTCAGTTGATTGCAATGGTTGAAAGTAAGTTTCCCTAGCCATATAAGGTATTTAAGGAATCAAGGAAAAGGGTTCTTCAACTAAATCCCAATACCCCCAGCAAACTTTTGATCAATTTTGCAAGTCTGTTTTAGATGAAGAAGTTCAGCTTATTAAAGAAGGGCATATTAAGAAGAATCATGCATATACAGCCAAAAGTAATTTTTTTAGAAATGATGGAAAGAAGAATTGGAAAGGAAATAATAAATTTCAAAATAATGAAGGTTCTAACCATTTTTCTAGAAATGATGGTGCAGAAAAGCAAGCTGGAAGAAAACCCATTATTTGCAGGTATTGTGGGGGTGAGAATCACATGGAAAAATTTTGTCTGAAGAAGAGGGACAATGAAAGGCAGCAATATAAGTCCAAGCAAGAAAGGTTTAATGATGGAAAGATGGATAAAAATAGCTTTCTGGCTGTGTCCGTTCAAAAATAAGGAAAAGGTAAATCCATTGTTAAAGGGAGTTATTTTGCTTCAGATTTTAATAAAGAATGGATTCTAGATTCAGGAGCATCTTATCACATGACTGGAGATAGATCTTTATTTGTTGATTTTAATGAAGAAATGAATTCTGATCAAGAAATAACTATTGGTAATAAAATGAAGCTTCCAGTTTTAGGAACGGGAACTGTTAATGTGACAAAAGGGACTTTGAAAAATGTTTTATTGGTAAAAGGATTAGGGGTAAATCTTATTTCAGTATATAAAATTGTTCAGGCTGGATATGAGTTTGTTGTCAATGTTGATCAAGTTATTGTTAGAGATAGAAAAGACCCAAGCAATATAATTGCTATTGGTAGAGTTGATCATGAAGAGAGTTCATTTAAATTTGTGGGGTTTGTTGATGATAAATACACACTCTCTCATGCTTTTATTGCTCAGACTGATTATATGTCAAAAATTTGGCATGCTAGACTTGGACATATAAATTATAGAAAATTACAAGATATGGTTAGAATGGATATGGTTAGAGGATTAACAAAAATTTTAGCTTGTGAAGGTGTGTGTGAAGGCTGTGTATTAGGGAAACATCATCGAGATCCTTTTGATTCAAGTGAAGCATGGAGAGCTAATCATCCACTACAACTCATTCATAGTGATTTATGTGAACCAATCTATCCTTCACTTTCAAGTGCCAGGTACCTTCTCACTTTTATTGATGATTACAACAAAAAAGTATGGGTTTATTTTCTTGAAATAAAAAATGAAGTATTTGAAGTTTTTCAAAAGTTTAAGGCATTAGTTGAAAATCAAAGTGGGAAAAGAATTAAATGCTTAAGGATGGATAGTGGGGGTGAATATTGTAATTATGCATTTGAATCATTTTGTGAAAGTTGTGGTATTAAAGTGCAAAGAACAACTTCATATACCCCTCAACAAAATGGAGTGGCTGAACGAATGAATAGAACTCTTTTAGAGATGGCTCATTGTATGTTGTATTTTAAAAGTTTGGATAATAAATTTTGGGGTTTGGCTGTCTCTTGTGCTGCACATATTGTGAATAGAATTCCTACTAATGCCCTCAAATATGTTACTCCTGAAGAAGCATGGAGTGGAAAAAAGCCTTATGTTGGGTATTTTAAGGTGTTTGGATGTCTTGCTTGGGCACACATTCCTGATGAAAAAAGGGAAAAGTTAGAACCAAAGAGTCATAAGTGTTTGTTTATGGGTTATAGTGAAGAATCAAAGGCTTACAGGTTATATGATTTGACAACGAACAAGGTCTTTGTTAGTAGAGATGTGAAGTTTGATGAGCATTCACAACTTACAGTCACTTCCTCTCACTCTACAACAACAAATGCTTCTCATTTTTTAGATATTTTAGAAAGAAATGGAGACTACATTGATGAGGATGAGTTGTACACTTCTACAAATGATGAAAATACTATTGAAAATGAAACAACTAATGCTTGTAATCAGACATTTTCTGTAGGTAGTGACGATGAAGAAGAAGACTTTTCAGCTAAACAAAAGACAAGGAGTGTTAAAGATATATATGGGCAAGAATCAAAACTTCAAGAAAGGAATGGTAGTTCTTTTATGGCCAAAGTATTACAGATTGATGACCCAATTTCATATGAGCAAGCTAGAGGGAAGAATAAATGGGACCGAGCTATGAAAGAAGAATATGGTTTAGACTAGGGTGGTGATATAAATGATCAAAAATCTGTTGGAGGCTATGATTTTCATCTTGGGTTAAGTCCAATTACATGGAGCAGCAAAAAGAAAACTACTACGTCATTGTCTTCTTGTGGAGAAAAATATAGAGCAGCAAAAGACGCAGGAAAGGAAAAAATTTAGATTCGAAAGGTGAACATTAAGGGGGGATAGTGTTATAATGTTCCCCTCTCCTTTGTATCTTTTTTCCCCTTTTTTGCAAAATCTTTGTAATATTCTATCCAATCTTAAGGGGGGATGTTAGGAAGTTAAGATTGTCTAGAACTATCCAAAGATGTTAGGAAGATGAGACTTTCTAGAGTCTTCCATAGAACAGTCCAGATTTTGAGTAGAACATTCAAGATGTAGAATATTCTAGAAAAGAGGAGTTCCCAGATTTTGTATTGCATCTATAAATATGTATTGTGCACAAGCAAATAGTGCAGTTTTTAGAAGGCATGTTAGAAAGCATTGGATGGTCAGAAGGAAGTCTTAATTAATATATTATTGTTTTCTCAAATACATATTTCATTATGCCTCTTATTTTTGGCCATTCCTTGCTTTTATCTTATTTGCGCTAAATATTACAGCTGATTTTTATAAAGTGTTTTAAATTCGTTTTACACTTAGGAGGATGAGGTTGACTTGTTTCATTGTGTTAGAATGCGACAACATTTGGTAACCCGCTAGTCACAGCCGCAACACACTTGAACATAGAAGGGTACCTAACATTTAAATAAACTCCCTAATTCCATTCTCCAAGAACTTGTCACATCCGGCAACACTTGAAAAAATAGAATGTTGTTGAGGTTTAAATAATTTCTCCGATTCATATCAACCCTCGCTCCCCAGCCGCACTTCTAACATGAAAGAAATTTTAAAGATTTAATTAATTTTATCGAAAACCTTATCTCTATCAAATTTAAATTAACACAGGGCCCATGCACGTGTAATTTGGTAGTGTGGCCAAATTCTATGTTAATTTATATTTATATATAAATGGAAATCGGGTCTTGGGTAATTAGCAATTGAGACTTTGTTTATTTTGGGAACCATTGCCCAATCGATATCGGCTTCATAATGTGAACTCCGAGATGGTTAAAATAGCTAATAATGAAATTCAACTGAATATATCACTAGGTTTGAAATGAGTTGCAACATCATCGGTGATAATTTTAGGAGAAAACCCCAAATTTTGCATTTTTGGCTTAATATCCCTAACAACCCCGTTAGTAAGGCACACAATGAAGAAATCTGTAATTCGCGAAGGCTCTTTTAAATCTGTCGCGTCACCTGCGGGATTGAATATTAACAAATGCATGTTGGTTCATAAAACGAATAAACTTCAAGCTACCGCTACTTTAGTGGTAGTTTTAGGATAAAATTTCTTGCTACAAGCATCTCTTCCCTCGGTCAGGTTGGATTTTTTAAAATTAGCCATCCGCTTTGTAGTGAATAGGTCTATAATGCATGTCGCATCCATATATATATATATATATATTCTTCAATGCAAGTCGTGAAACATTCAACTGAAAATCAGGATATTTGAGGATTTGATGTGCTGCTTAAACTCCAGAGAGTTCCGATATATACTTTTATAGATGAAAATATGATCAAGAGTTTAGATTAAAAAATGTTTGTATTGATAGATCACTATATGTGTTGACTCACCGCTCCTAGGTCAGTTAAGATTAAGTGTGGAGTCTACTTCATATGATCATCTCTATCTATTGTAGAAGCTGATAGCTGAAATCGGATGGATTTACATCATTCCATCAGCCTTGTGCTATAACCATCCTCACAGAGGGCTTGTAAAGGTTTCACCGGTGGAATAGGAGTATATATATATATATATATCTTCAGCTTCTAATTATCTGCGGGTATATATATATATATAGCATTTGTGCTGCCGTAAAGTTATGATTTTAGTGTTATATGGTAAATGAGTGTAATAGGGACTACAATTAATGGTTTATATTATAAATGGAAGGATTAGAGTATAGTATTTGATTGTGTTTCCATTCATTCTATTGTTGGCTTGTATGGTTAAAAGTGAATAAATTGTACAATGTCATGAAAAGGATTTTTTTGAACCCACCTTTCTATTTTTGATTGATTTGTTCTTGTATAGCAACATGAAAAAAATTAACTAAGAAATGAATATTGGTTGTGGTTCAACGTGTGATATCACGTGAAAGGAATTGTAGAGTCATCCAGAGGCTAGGGAGATTTTTTTCTCTTGATGGAAAACTTTGATTAATTTGATATTTTGGATTTTTATATGGATTGTGTTTATAATGGATTTAGAATTGTATGATGTGTCCGCTCTTGTGGTTAATCTTTTGGAATATCAGAGCGAGAAGGGATTTTTTCCTCGCTGTGTGATCTTGCTTGAGTTGAATTGTGCAAGTGGCTATGTCCTTGATTTTATTGGTTTACTTGTTGTCAGTAGGGGAGTGGCTCTCAATGGGGGTCTAACACACAAAGGGGCACCAGGGTAACTTGTTGATAGTTTAATCAAGTGATAACTTAAAAATAATTGGGGGGAATGGGTAGCTCTCACAATAATAAAGATAATGCATTCCTCTCTCATGGCCCAAGCATTTTTTTGGCTTGAGGTGAGATGAGAAGCATAGTTTGTATGGGAGTCCGATGGTCGGTAGAGGCAGCTACGGTAACCCAGGATGGGGGTTCAGTAGCCTAGAATGGTTATGGTAGCGTAACCCATAGAAAATTATGTAGTGAAACTCCTCCTGCGACAATTGAGAATCATCGTGATGTTTGTCTTTCTTTGATGTGGTATGCCTCTAGAAGTGGTGTTCTATCAATCAATGTTGTTTGGTACTTGATTATTGTTGTTTGTCAGCCTTGTGTAGTCTGTTGACTTTGTCTAATAGTGTTGGTGGAACCCATTGTTACCTCCTAGCACAGGGGTTAACATTTGGGTTCACATAGTTGGGTGGAATGTGTTACGTTCTCCATTGGGTTCCCATTTAGAGTTTGTGTTGAATGGAGTGATACTTCTTGCAGTGTTTCCAGAGTTCCTTCAGAGTTGGAGATGCCTTAATGTGTAGAATCATGTACTTTTAGTTGTACCACATGTATTGTACATGTTGTATCATATTGTTGTATTGATGTATTCTTCTCATGGATTTACGAGATGCTTGAGGTATTATGTATATTGGCATACTTGTATATTCTTGTAATTGGTTGGACAGATGTTTATAGATATATTAAGTGTTGTATATGTAGAAATATGCTATACTCATGATGTTTATGTGGTGGATGATTACTTGATATTTTATGTTGTTCTTCATTGGCATTATGTAATGTTATGGATACATGTACTTGTGGATTATCTTTCATCATGGTTAGAGGTGTTGGCTCTTAGTTGTTTAATATTCATTATGGATGTGAGAGTTGTTGAATACATTAGCATGTAACATAGTCATGTACCCCAAAGGTTTTTTAGATGTGTTTGCATATTATTATCATTGTAATGTATGTTGTGCACATTATACATAGGTTTAGTTACTTAAAAAATAAAAATTGCAGATGTTGGTAATCTTTAGTTGTCTTTTCAAGTTGCATGGTGAGGTGTTACACATGGTATCAGAGCTAGGTTTAAACACCAGGTACTTTGGGTATAATAATTAGCCCATTAAGTTGTCTTAGATGTATAGTTTGAAGTTTAGTATTCTCTTGTTGACCTCGTCTAATACCCTAAACTTTTCTATGTTGGATTATGCCTACGAGATGGGGTAGAGGTCAAGAATGAGGTAGAGGTCAAGGTGTTGGCTATGGGGCCAATCACCAAGAGTCACCTCCATAGAGTACTCATGAGTCAGATTGTGAGGATCATCAGAATTCATAGAACAACTAGGGTGGTGTAGGACAAAATATGGGTCAGCATGGGATGGAGGGCACTTAGTTGTGCCAATTACTAGAGGAGGTTCTTGCCTGGCTTGGCTTGAAGTAGGAAGGTGAATAGTTAGTAATTTGGGAGAGAGAGATTACATAGAAGGAGGGAGTTAGTTGTTGAGAAGGATGTCATTTTAGCTGGTCACATGAGGGACCTACTTCAACCATGTCCTCTGACATTTGATGTGTCAGGTAGTGGACTAGAGGTAGAGACCTGGCTTACTGACCTGAACTGATGTTTTTCTATGCACTCATATGGTAGCAATACCAAGGACAAATGTGCCATTATACATCTCTGAGGGTTTGCTTCCATGTGGTGGCCCCTTGAGGAGAAGAAGCTCCATCTAGATATAGAATCAATGTCATGGGAGATGTTCCTTAAGTGATTCAGAGCCTGATTCTTGTCTGACCATTGGCGATAATGTCGACCAAATGAGTTTCATGAGTTGAGGTAGTTGGCAATGTTAGTGAAACAATATGAGTAGAAATTCTATGAACTTAAGCAGTACACTGGTATTGGGGATGATGAGGGCATGCTAGTACAACATTTCATTAGGGGCTTAAATGCCAGCATCAGTGGTGGAGTTTGGTTGTTCGAGTTGAAGACCATGGAGGTAGTCGTGCAAAAGGCTCAGATTGTTGAGGAGAATCTAGCTATGGCTTTAGGTGGACAGACAGGGGTTTAGATTGGTAGTGCAACTTCCATTGGTGTTGGATCTCAGGGTGGTCAATCTTAGGCTACAAGTCCCTCCAAGGGACATCAGACACTTGCTAAGGGTGAGCAACAACAACATTCTCAGTCAAAACATAAGACTTCTCAGTCTCAACATGGTGGTAGTTGGATTTAGAAGAAGAGAAATTAGAGTTGGCGACAAGCTCAACGTGATCATATCGATCAGCCAACCCAGAGTTCATAGTCTACAGTTAATAGGGGCAGTGTTCAACAGTCTAGTGCTTCTCTACATGATAGAGGATTTAGTAGAGGTATGAGATATTTTGCTTGTGGTTAGTAGGGTCACATTGCTCGACAGTGTCCTTAGAAGGACACTTCTAAATTAAGTCAGAGACCAGTAGCTTTCGAGCTGATAGTAGGTGATGCCAATAGATTGCATAGGGTGTTTGTCATAGTGGATAACTGCTAGGTCGAGCACCGAGATGTAATTGGAGAGACTTCTAGAAGAGGACAGGAATAATTCTTTGGAAATCGTGCATGTCCTGCAACATCAGGAGTTGACCCTCGGGGAGCGAGTCATGGTCCTAGTCTGGGTCTAATGGGATCCTAGTGTCAATTTTTCTATCTCTTGGGAGGATATATCCCTGATGTGTGTGTGTGTGTGTGTGTTACCCATTTTGTTTACCGCTACTTGGACTGCATCTAGACCGCTCTTGGATTGCATCTAGACTTTAAAGATGTAATTCCCCCTTAGTCTACTTTTGTATGGACCGCTACTTGGATTGCATCTAGACTTTATGATGATTGTTTGCTAGAATTTAAGTTACTAGTTGTTGGACACTATGTTATGGTTGGATGTTATTCTTTCATTTTTATACTTTGATGATTAAATATTGTGACAATTTGATGATATTATAATGCTTAGTTTGATGATAATGATGATATTGTGGTGTTTGATTTTTTTTGTTTATATCATGTTTAGTAGATTAGCTGATTGCTTATTTGAGTATCATGGATATGATGATGTTATGTATTGTTAGATGTATTTGTATCATGTTTTGATATTAGTTGTTATGATTCAGTGATGGGGAACAATATCGCATCACTCACTTGCAAGCGCCTTGTGACTTTGTGATTTCCCCATCACAGTGTGATTGATTATTTCTTTATGCACATGCCCGACCTATCATTTTGCTATAGGTTTCAAGTACAAGGAATTGACTCCACCTGATTATCAGGTCTAAGTGTGCCAGAGCCCAATGGAGTTGTTGTTTCAAAGGTAGCACTGGGTTCCCCACATCGAGCCAACGTCCTCGTTGAGGATGAGAGTCCATGTCACACCCTATCTGTAAGGTCAGTTCAAGTTTTTTTGATAATGTTGTAGTTGTTTACCTTTTGTTTCATATTGTGGTTAAAGGTATTTGTTGATATTTGATTCGTTGTTATTTTCATGTGCTTTTTTATGACCCATCCATCCTTACGACTCACAGGAGTAAGTTGGATCTTACGGGGGGAGGATGTGATGCCCCTCTGCACTTTGTCCTGACAGTGTTGCTATATGTGGCTTGGTTCATCTTTGTTGGTTGTTGTTTTGTTTCCCGATTCGCTATTTAGACTGTAATTATTTGATTGTTCCATCTTGAGAAAACTCATGACTTATATTTGGTTCGATTATTTCTTTAGGTTTTAATTGGCAAAATGAAAGACTTTAGTTAATTTGAAAATAAAGTATTAATCAAATTAAAGAATAAAATCAAAATGAATATGTTAATTTAATAGGAGTAATTAAATTAGTAAATTATGTGAGAATTACAAGAAAAGAATTAAGGACTATAAAATTAAAGAAAATAAAATAAGTTAACAAATTAAGGCATATGGTGCGCAAGTTGAGTATTGAGTTAAAACTTAAATGAAAGATAAATAAATGGAAATATTAAAGTGGAGGAGATTCTCGGAAAAGGAGGTAACAAAAATAAGTGGAGGATTAATTAAAATGGAAGTGGAGTTAACTCCACAAGGGCAATTGGCCTATTTTTCTCAGATGCAGTAACGGATTCTGGAGGCTTGCCATGAACAACCTTCTTGGGGGTGAAAAGATTGTAAAAATTGGGGAAAATGTTTGGGGAGCTAGCAGGGGATAGAAGTTTTCATAGTGCTGAAGTTGCTAATTTGTAGAGGGAATATTGGAAGGAAGATGGAAACTGCCGCTTGGAGTTCTCATACGGTAGATTAACACTAGCTTAATTGAGCAAAATATACCAGATGCCTCATTCCCTTCTTTTTTTCATTTTGTTCTAAAAAGAATGCTTGTCTAGAAATATTGCAAATCTTGTCTCTGGCTTATAAGTTAATTCATGTATGAATGTCGTCGACATGTTGGGATGATTAAATTAATCATTCCCTATAATCTACAATGTAAACATACCCATAAATGATTAGGCTGTCTTAAGCCACTACAATGTTTCTTTACATGGAATGAATTTGTATCTTAACCTTCCTCTGGCAGCGATGTTTTCACCACATATTGTGTTTATTTCTTACATGCATATGCCATATTCAATACTCCTTGTTAAGCAACCATACTTTCTTACTTTCATTCTTCTATCTTGGATGATTCTGGTCATTGGCACCTCGTTGTGGAACATGCACGTTTTGTTTTATTTACTTTATATTTAGGATGTAAATCGAGAGAGGAAAAATTTTCATTATATCCATCTACCCTTGGTACACGCCTCAAGCACTAATAATTAAGTTTTGTCATCTCTAGTTTAGATTGGCTATGTTGAGGATGTCGGCCTATTTTGTTGAGTTCTAAGTCTTAGTTGGATCAGTCCATTGCATCTCCAGATTGATCAAACTTTAGTATAGATAATTTTGAAACATGCACCAATGTATTAGTTTCATGCACGTGAGATCTTATCTCCTTATACTCTTTACCATGTATTAATCGAATAGAATTTAGTGAAGAAAGTCTCCTTAACATATTTCGGCTAGAGAATTCTTGTGTAGGTGGGTAAATGGGATTAATGTTGGTTGTAGCGAATGGAACCATAGTGCCATATACAGGTACCTGAATAGTATCAATTACAATATTATAAACTGATAGATATATAAAATACACTGAACACGAGTGTTCGTATGAATGTTGATCGGAAGCTACTGCGAGCTTTGTATTTGATATCCAATAATCTTGCATGAACCTTGTTCATGTCTAAGTGATGGAAATGGTTAATAGCTCTCAAAAAAATTCCTCTTACAAAAATATTGGAGATAAAATTAGATGCAGCATGGTGATCTAAATACCTCTTGTTGAAGAGATGGTCCAATCTAGAAAATAGAACTACAAGTGAATCCAAATTAGAATGAGCAAATGCTCTGATAAGCAAGGTACGAATACTCTGAACTAAATAATTGAAACATGAGAAAGTGAGGGATTTAATTTTGAGTTCAAAAGTGCGTTATATAAGACTATTTTTTCTAATACCGTTAAAGCAAGGGTTAGAAGTGACAGGCATGCACTTGTTGCTCTACAACCAATTTTGACATATGGACGGTTCTCAAGAGGATGAGGTTGACTTTGTTTTATTGTGGTAGAATGAATGACGACATTCGCAACCTGTCATAGCTGCAACACTTGAACATAGAAGGGTGTAGACGTTTAAATAAACTCCCTAATTAAATTCACAACTTGTCACATTTGTAGCACTTGAAAATAGAATGTTGTTGAGGTTTCAATAATTTCTCTGATTCCGTTGTCAACCTATCTCAGTCATGGCACTTGAATATGAAAGAAAGTTTAAAGATTTAATTAATTTCATCAAAAACTTTTTCTCTTTCAAATTAAATTAACACAGTGCCCATGCGCGTGTAATTTGGTAGTGTGGCCAAATTCTATGTTAATTTATATTTATATATATATAGAAATTGGGTCTTGGGTAATTAGCAATTGAGACTTTTTTTTTAATTTTGGAACCATTGCTCCAGTCGATAGCTGGTTTAGAATGTGAACTCCATAAAT